>KK503069.1:47063-64755 GCA_000688735.1 Glossina austeni | reverse complement strand
ATGCATAAGGTGGAGTAAGTAAATAGTGTTTTTCACGCAACGACTAAGAATTAGCATATGCATAGTGGAGTAAGTAAATAATGTTTTTCACGCAACGATTAGGATTAGCATATGCATAAGGTGGAGTAAGTAAATAGTGTTTTTCGCTTTTACAATCGTATAAAAATACGATTATAGGTATATACTGTAAAATGGGTAGAAGATATATACAAAACGATATTAAAATTAACAGTTAAAACTATATAGGATGTATAATGAACACAAAACGATGTAAAATCACTACCACCGATCGGATATCTTATTTACTTATACAATTGCTTAAGAAGTTTTACCAAATCATGTATACAAGATATTCGCTGAGGACGACTGATTGATTAGCCCATGATATAATCTAGCATAAAAATAATGGACACAAGCTCGCTCATGGTTTCAACGAAATCGGACCAAGGCGCCCATAATTTCCTTCTTGTGATTTCTTAAAGCAAATATGAATAGTTTAGCTTAAAAGATTTCCAACTTATGGATGAATATTTAAAGTCATCTCGTCATATAGGAAGATAATGAAAATAATGCAAACGCAAGATTAGTTTCACACTTTTAAACGACCATTAAAACTCGTTTGAATCGTTATAGGGAATCGTACTGCATGTACGTCATAGCATTAAAATTTTTGTTCCTTCAAAATCCCTAAATAATTTTTTGTTTTTTTAAATAACCAATCACTCAGAGGGTGTTTCCTATTAGTGTAACATGGCGAGGGATAGAAAGAATATGAAGTGAAAAAAGGAAATGATATGGAGAGGTAGAAGTAGAGTAATTGGTCTGTGCCCTCACGCCCACTATAGTTAGCCCAAAAATCGCGGGAAGAGCTTTTGCTCGGTGTGGAGTTGCATTGCAACCGGGTGCGTTATCCACAGAAAGGCAGAGGGTTTAGCAGAGGGAGGGCCTCGCCCTCACCAGAGGGGACCATAACGTATCTCGTCTGGTACTCGAGGACCTAATTTTCCTCATGGCAGCGTGTGCGCCGACTTCGGCACCGTATGTTGGGAGGATTATCAGCCTCGGGGTGTTCGAGTGTTTCACACTCCGTGTGCCATCGGGCACCGCGGGGTTAAACCTTCACGGTAGTGTACCCACATTAAACCCTCAGAGACATCTATAGTTACTACCAAAGTAAACTCTGCTCCGCTGGGTTTGTGACCCGCAAATATTGATTTCTTAGTCGCGATTCTTACCTGGCCGGCTACTCTTGCGGGCATAGGTTTGAAAAGCTTAAAGCGAAAAACAACTGCGTTACTACTTTTCTATCCACTCAATAATAGCATAACGTTTTGAATACTTTATATGTAAGTGCATTTGTAAAAGTGTGTGAGTGTGTGTGTGTGTGTGTGTGTACGAGTGAAGAAAACTATTTTGCATATGTATCGCTGTAATGAATCTCACGCTGAGACCATTTGTGTTGTTTGGTCAGCATTCAGCCTATGATAATAGAAACACATGCAGCGTTCGTTGGGTAAATTTCAAATCGCTAAAGCAAAATGAAAAAAAAAAAAAAACATTTATTGGTCGTATTCGCTTTTTCGTTGACTTTCGAACCAGGTGAAATTTGTTGTAACGTTCATTGCATAATAAGAAAACGTATATATATATATACGTATATATGTATATGTATATATATATACGTATATATGTATATATATATATATATATACATATTTTATGAAAACTATGTACTTTATACTAAGCTGCAGTAACATTGTGTGTACAGCTGTGCAGCAATGTTGCGTTTTTAAAGTCCATTTATTACGTGTGAAAAAACAATTGAACAACAAAGTTACTCATTATGAAAAATCACAAAAAGCAAAAAAAAAGGAGAAAATAAAGAAGATGATGAATATGAAAAAGAAAAAGAAGAAGCAGAAGAAGAAAAAAAACAAAAGCCATTCTTAATTATATATAGTTTCATAATAATTTTGTTACTCTACTCTACACGTTTGTTATAACCGTTATTATGATCGTCGTCGTCGCAGTTGTTTGCTGTTTTTACTTCTATTATTTATTTATTTTGTTGAAATTTGTTGTTTTTCTTGTCGCTGCTGCTATTTTCTGTTTTCATCTTATTCATTTTCATCTTCTGTCTTATCGCTTATGTGGCAACATAAATACGCACGAATTCATACATCCATGCACACGCAACATAAACACACACACACACACACACAGGCGCACAAACATTCGGCTTTTGTTCGACTCTTTATCAATTCAATTCCATAATTCAATTTACACTTGACTTCTTGATATAAATCATACGCATCGCACACTTACTTTGCTGCAGATATCTCAGTTTGCGGTTTTGTGTGTGCGTATTATTATACGTATACCTACAATTTGGCTTAATTTCATTTCATATTAATATAGCGAAAACATGCATATGCATATTTATATGCATGCGTTTGCATTAGATTGCTTCGAACGAATTATTTTAGTATAAAGCATGACTTGTTGCTATAAACGGGTGTGTAAAAAACTTTTATTTCAGTTCCAATCTAATGCATACTGATATTCATCTTTATGCTTATATGCTTTTACTGAGATATTTTTATAAAAAAAAAAAAATAAAAAACATTATTCTAACGACTAACATACGTAACATTGTTAATAATTATATGTTAGTCGTTGACAAGAATTTAAATGGAAATAAGAATAAATTTGCGTTCGCGAATTAAGCCGAATAGTTAATGGCTTCTACTTCAACTTTTGTAAGGTTCGACAATCGATGTGATAGAGGAAAATCGAACTTTTATACGAATTGATTACGTTTTTTTTGCTGAAAATCGTAAGTAAAAGTAAATTCGGTGATGTATCTTACTTGAAGTAAACGATAATTGTAGGGCAAACTTCTTAGGCTGATTTTATGATGGAAAAAATTTAAAATGATCAAAAGAAAGAACGATAAGCAGGCGGACAGATGGACAAAAAAAAGCAGACGATTAGGTGGACGAACGAAGAGTGAAACACAAAAGCAAGCGGACAGATGGATAAAAGAAAACCGACGGTTAGAGGGACGAACGAAGAGAGAAACACAAAAGCAAGCGGACAGATGGACAAAAAAAAAAGCAGACGGTTAGAGGGACGAACGAAGAGAGAAACACAAAAGCAAGCGGACAGATGGACAAAAAAAAGCAGACGATTAGATGGTCGAACGAAGAGAGAAACACAAAAGCAAGCGGACAGAAGGATAAAAAAACCGACGGTTAGAGGGACGAACGAAGAGAGAAACACAAAAGCAAGCGGACAGATGGACGAAAAAAAAACAGACGGTTAGAGGGACGAACGAAGAGAGTATCGCACTGAAAGGCAGACAGTTGGATGAATAGGCAGACGTTCAGAGTGATGAACAGGCGTACTGACGGACGGGTGACAAATAGACGATCACATAGGTAGAGAAGCAGATATACTCAGGAACGAAAGGCATTCGATAAAGAGACAAACACACAAATATAATTAGACGACAATCATATAGTCATGCTTTATGACGTTGCTGAACCGACACGTTACAAACAATTAGGCGAACTTAGTGTACTCTAAGCGTTGGCAGAACGTATCAAAATGCCAACTGACAGTTAAGACAACGCTTAATACCGTTGTTTAAAAGTAGTTATATATGTGTAAACATTAATTGTAGTCTACTCTACAAGCTGGCAGTTGTTGATAAAAATTTTCGCACAACATCGCAAGTTGTTAGTGTATTCATACTTGCGGAGTAAGTAGAAATTTCGAATGCCAATTTAATGTTCGGGCACTCAAATATCAGCGCGGTAGACTAGGAGGCATACGTAAGTAAGTGCTCAGTGGATAAAGGCGTAACACTTATCGATGGTGCGGTCGCTTCTTATCTCTTTCTTCATTTCTTCTTGACCGTCAGTAGGTTACACGTGTAGGGAACACGCTATGAGTAATTAGTCACGAGAAAAAAAAAATTAAAGGAATTTACTAAGTTATGCAATAACCCCCTAGGGGTGGTATTTACCTCGCAATGGCGTCCCGCAGGTGACGAAGATCGATTGATAAGCAGATGGATTAACATAATAGACTGAAATATGCGGTTCACAAACAATGAAGCTGTCGATAGACATTTCTCGTTATTATGCGATACATGTTCTAGATAACGAAGACCGATCGACAAGTAGACACCTTACCGTTGCCTATCAAAAGCTTTGCGTACTTTTAGGCCATTTCGATGAATATTTCTATTTAGTTTCGATCGTTGATAATGGAGAAGAAACCATTTCCGTCAAAAATTTTTATAGCTAGAAAGACAAAAGAATAGAAGAAGAAGAGAAAAACCCAACGTCCCTTACTTATGACTCATATTTATATCTTAATGGATAATAATTTCCAATCAAGTTGAACAACACTACAACTATAGCAGATTAATTTTAAAGCCAACGATTCTTTTACGTGCTGTCCTATGGTGCTTTGTTAGAGTATGCGAGTTACGTGTTTAATTTTTAGCCAATCACTCAAAAAAAAAAAAATGCTGCCGAAGTATAGAAATTTCTATCATTTTCAATTTAAAAGACTACTTAAGATGGCGCTTCACGATCTATCTTGGAATGGAATGTTATACTCAAGAGAGTAGTAGTAGTAGTGGCCAAGTAGTCAAAAAATTGTTTAATTATTTTATTTATTTATTTATTTATTTATTTATTTTTTTCGTTAAATAATATCCGCCGTCGGCATCATTTTACTTATCTGAGTATATTTGTTGAAGTAAATGAATTTCGTATAACGTTTGATTGATGTTCACTTCAAATATCTGTTAACATATATCTAATGATTGAAAAGCAAAAACCCTTACCTTGCATTAGGTTTCATATTAGCAACAACTTGAATGCATAGCATAGAACACCATTAGGATATAATAAGTAAAACTAAAACCATACGATAAAAAAAAAAAAAAAAAAAACAAGTAAAAAAATTACATTCGATCCGAATCTTTTACACCCATCATCCTTATCCAAAAATATATATATATATATATAAAACATCCTATAATATAGGATGGGCGTGGTTGATCTTTTCTATTTTCAAAATAAAAGTGGAAATTTATAAGGTGTTAATAAGCAATAAGGCAAAAGCTTGTGTAGACATGTGGGCGTGTTCTTTGACTGATTTGACTCACTTGCAGGTTCTTTTGCAAATTTTTAGGCGATATTCTCATTTTTGCGAATAAAAGAATGTTTGCCACGGATACTATACAGTTGGGCGAACGGACAGATGGGCAGCTGGATGCGTTTAGGTCCATTTGAGGCTGGCCATAGCCATCTATATAACCTGTGGAGTTGTTGAAGCTGCACCTTGGAAAGGTATTAAAAAAAAAAAACAAAAATTTAATACTCTATAATATTGGTTAGGCGTGGTTAATTTTTCTCATCTTTGGGCCCAGATGCTACGGCATCCCGACCATAGAGTATGCAATCAAATTTTTTTACATTTATCTGCTATGGTTTATGAGTAATGAGCAAAAGAAGTATTTTTTATTTCTTTTGAAAAACAGAGTTGTTCTCAATTTATGTGTTGCTGTGGGCGTGTCCCTCGACCGAATTGTCTCATTTTCAATGCCAACCTGCGTGTAAAAATTTTGAATATTTCTGGCAAATTTGACTCTGATAGCATCATTTTTGCGACCAAGAGAATGCTTACAACAGACATTGCACAGACGGACAGACACATTGATCAAGAATACATATACTTTATGGGTTCTCTCTGATGCTTCCTTCTGAGCGTTGCAAACGTTTTCACGAAATGAATATTACGCTCCTCATGCTACGGAACAAAAAACAAATCAATAGTGAAATAAAAGATCATTCGAAATGAAAAACTTTTTCTGATTAATTCAAATTCAACGCGTAATGCGCAGGGTACGTGTCAACTTCAAAATGTAATATCATCATATTTATATATTTATTTGTTTTTTTTTTTGTTGTTTTTTGTTTTTGGTTTGTTTTTTTTTTTTTAAATCAAAGTGATTTGTTGTCACGTAATTGTCAAGCGGTTCGAAGACGTGTTTGAATCTTTTTTTATTTTTTTTTTTATTATTTATTTATTTTTAAGTTCTTCTCGTAAAAAGCTATGCTAAACAATATTTGGTTGGTTAGTGGTGTAGGCGTGCAAATCGTTTAAATCTCATTAATTGATTGGCTGACATTTGGCTTCATTTGGGTGTCAGTTAAAAAACGTACTCAATTATAACTATTTTTTAAGAGGTTATATAATAAATATTGCGTGCCTTCCAACTAAATGCCAAACAAGATGATTTATGATCTTTAAAATGCTTGTTAAACGTCAAATAATAAGCAAAAGGAAAACAAAAAACAAAAAAAAAACCAAAAAAAAAAGACAACGCAGGTGCGCTTGTTTAACGCTTAACGTTTAGAGTGTCTAGCAAGTGCAAGACACACATAATAAATTTTTATTATTATTATTATTATTATTATTATTTTTTACTTTTCATTATTATTAAATTTATTTCGTTTTTTTTTTTTTTTATTTATTTATTTATTATGCTACGTTTTTGCATAGAAATTGATTAGATTACGTTTTTGTTTTTGACACATTTATCTATTGTTTTGTGTGTGTGTGTGTGTGTGTGTAAAAAATGCACTATTAACATTATGCTTAGAAAATTGAAAGAAGCCCAGAAGTTAAGATCGATCTTAGCTTGTGCGCGGCACTGCACCAGTGAATGTATTTGTTTCGAGCTACTGGTAATTGATTCATAATTTACATACGAGAATATATATTGATTTTTGATAAATATTAATGGCTTTAAAATGCACTTTTTTTCCCTCTTCTCTTTCTCTTGTTCTCTTACTGTCTGTCGTACACACACATCCATCCATCACATGGAAAGACTGGAGGCTTTAGTTTAAAAAGCAATTCGTTTAAATTTTCCTCGATAAGACATACAACAACAACAACAACAACAACATACTTTTAGTTCATAACTAACTGTTCATGAAGAAAAGTTAAAAGTTTCATATGGTAGCGAGATATTTAGAAGTTAGAAGACAACGTTAACTTGAAGTTTGACTGAGAGAACAAATCGCTTGAGAATAATAAAACTTGGCAAAGAATATCTAGAAAAATCTTCTTATTTCAAATAATCTTAAGTAAATCTCCGTCTGTCTTTCTTTGCAAAATATTTATATGACTTCCATTCCGATTATAATTTTATTTACAGTCGACATCGAAAGGTAGAGTTGCCATAGATCCACGAGTGAAAGACGAAGTTGCGATACCCCAGATACTAGAGGCGTCCAGCGGAAGTGTATGTGCTCCTACTCGCCATGATATTATGAAGAATTTTAATCACGTCCTTTTGAATTCCCTTTTCGGTAGCTGGAATGACCATGGCCGTGAATGTTGGGACAGGAACCGAAATTCGACGTAGAGATTTTTTGTTAATAGAGAAAAAAGTGTTAAAAATAGGCATGGCCCATTTCCCATAGATAGGGCAGAAAATGGTATTTGATGCAAAGTTTTTTAGTTAATAGACTTTGAAAGTAGGCGTGATCGATCCTTAACCATGCCTCATACAAACGAAAACCTTTACCTTATAAGGCATGGTATATATTAAACCTGAAGTTTATCACTTATAAGGTATAAAGGTTTGCGCGGTAGGTATTTGTTAGGTAGGAATGTTAGTGCACCAATGATCTTTAAAAACGATCGCCAGTAGTCGAGTAACTAAGAATCGCAACAAGCAAATTAAGAAAGTTTACTTTCGTCATGGCATACATTTACCGATTGGTCACACACCCACTTCGCTGCAGTCACCATTTCGCTACCCTCTCTTCTTCTCTTTCTTGATCGCCACCTGGTGATACTAATAGCCAGATTTCACCTTATGACGTTATTCCGAAACTAAAGATTAATCAAAAGAAAGTCGTCTTGAAGTATTTACATATGTTTGGTTACAGAAATTAGCTCAATACCTAACTAACGATAAGGATTTAAAAAATGATATTTAATGGCTCGAAAACCCATCTGCAGATAGGTGCTGCAACCATATCGTGGTATTTTTGAAAAGAAAGATCGTGGTCTACGATGGATGAAGCGGCATGCACTCGAAAGCAATGCTTTGTGTTTGGCGGAATTGCAACGGAATCATCATGTATAGTGCGATGCTCCAACGTAGGCAGGTCACTGATTGTACTCCTTGATGCCAACAAGCAATGCGAAGATAGGTAGGAAATGAGAAAAATCTTTCAGAGAAACCATAAACATCAGAAAGTAGATGGACAGACGGACAGGTTTAGGTGCATTCACGAATTTGTATACTTTATGGAGTTTTTGAAAGTTGCTTCTGCGCGCTATAAAGTTATTGAAAAAGTAATTAAACTTGGATGCCCTATAATATTGGATGGGCGTGGTCAATTTTTTCCATTTTTGTTCACAAATGCTACAGCATCGTCCGTAGAATATGCGTTCAAATTTTTGTACATTTATTTGCTACAGTTTATGAGTAACAAGCAAAAAAACGCAATTTTCATTCTCTTTGAAAAGCAGAGGTGTTCGCAGTTTACGGGATGCTTTGAGTGTGTCCTTCGGTCGGTTTCATCCATTTTCAATACCAACTTGCGTGCAAGAATTTTCAATGTTTTTGCAAAATTTGAGGTCGATAGCTTTATTTTTGCGGTCAGGAGAATGTTTACAACAGACATTATACAGACGGACGGAGACAGAAGGATGGAGAGACAAGCCTAAATCGAATTAGGATTTGATGCTGATCAAGAATATATATATTTTGTGGATTCTCTGATGCTTCCTTCTGGACGTTCCAAACGTTGTAACAAAATGAATATTCTTCGGCGATGGGAATAATAAAAAAAAACTCCTTCGAAGTATATCTTTCTCACTCGATCCACTCATCTTCCTAGTTTGTTTAAAGTGCATAAGTCACATAAAAGGCCTGCTAATCAATATCGGATAATATGTATATTAACCGAAGCTTCTTTTCTTTTTCGCTTTTCTTTTTTTTTTTCATTTTCTATTACTATTGCTATTACGTTCAGTATCAGTCATCATTAGCTCATATTAGTTGCGTTCCATTGAAAGTTCCCGTCTTGTTCTCATGTCAACATCACAAAATCAATTTCAAAAAGATGATTCAATTTTGTATGTATGTGCGTAACATACACTTTTTACATACATTGCCTACACAATGGCACTTATACATAAAAATATGCCCCTCTATCTTTCTCCATCTATCTCTCTCTCTCTTGCTCTTGCTCTTGCTCTTGCTTTGGTAGATGACGAACTTCATTGTGCCGAAGAGATTTAAAGAAAACAACAAAAAAATCGCCAACATTAGTATTTTAGCGTTCAAGCATAAATCATAATTTCAGCTACCGGGCTTTAGCAGCTGACACAACAACAATGCAAATTCAATGTGCAAATTCATGCACGCATTTATAAACGCGCGCAGCACACACACACACACACGCATGCACATCAAAATTTTGCTGTCCATACGAAATGCATTTTAACATTAGGTTACTTGGAGAAGAAAGGAAAAATGAGCAAAACAGAGCAAAAAAAAAAAGAAAAAGAAAAGAGAGAGAGAGAGAAAAAAAGAAGGTTTACAGCAGCTTAAGCCGAATCGCTTAATGTTCACTATTCGAATTAGGTTTGCTTACGCAAATTTGAAATCTTCGAAGATCGTACATGCGATGCTTGGCAAACCTGTCGGAACTTCGAGATTTCCAGCATTCTGTTCAAAGTTTAGTTTCCACATTCATTACGTTTTTGCAATTTTTGTTAATCTTGTTAATCTTGTTAATTTTGTTAATCTTGTTAATCTTGTTAATTATTTCGCGTCAATTTGTTAACGAATTTTTTCGTCGAATCTTACAAAATATCATCAAATTGAACGAACAAATGACCGAATGGTCGAACAGAGTCCATTAGCTTTATAGCTATTTTGAAGGGTTTACCGGCACTGTTCACTTCCCGAAACATTATAAACGGAATGATAGAATTAATATACTCTTCTTGGAACAGGTTTAAAAATCAAGTTTGTTTTTGTTTTCAATTTTTTTTTTTCTTTTTTTTTTTTTTTTGCGAACAACACACTAAAAAGACCTAAAGGCCAAAAACCTGAATGAGTCTCTAACTAAACTCAAGCGGATATTGTTGCAGTTTCATAGTCGTTGTTGTTGTTGCTGTTGTTGTTTTTTCTGTAACTGTAACAAACGCAAAGTTTCACATGCATTTTTATAATGAACACAACATATCCGTATCATGTGAAAAATATATTGATTCGTATGCGTTACCATAGAAATGTAAAGAATGTCGTTTTATTTAAATTAATAAAATAACAACAACAACGACAACAAAAATTTGTAAAATTCAAAGAAAAAGGAAATTTGTCTTTAAAAATTAAAAGTTTTAAAAATTCTTTTTACATATTCCTCCAATTGCTGCGTAAGGTTGCAAGCAAAAAAAAAAAAAAAAAGAAAAATTAATGGGAGAAAATCATGATAATAATATTTTCGGTGAAAAAACTTCTTTTTCTCAGCTTAATGGATGCTTCAAGCCTTCTACAATATGATGGAAAAAAATTCAGTATTTGCAAAAATTTATTTTCTTAAAATTTCGGACATAAGGACTACTCTTGTTAAATCGATATCTTACGGCCGCATGTCTTACCTGTTCCTTATTAGTTTTCTGAGACATCTTCTGACACACTTCTTGTAAAAGCCCTTATTCGGAATATTCGCACGCTTTTTTCGCCCCATAGCACGAACGCTATGAAAATAGACCTCATCGGACCATTTTTTCGACAATCTCCCTCACAACATGTTATATGCATCACTGTATTAAACGAAGTGTGATGGGTTATTTAATGTTTGGCTGTGGTCCACTAAAGTGTTTTTAATTGTTTTTCATCTGATTTCGTCATGCAAAACTGCTTTCAGACTTTGTCGTGTTAAAAGTGCTTACACTTCATCCGGACTTCTATATAAGTATGAAAAATGCATATTTATATGAACCAAATTTTCGATGATTATTTTTTATGCCAAATTATTATTATGAAGAAATATTAATCACAAAATATTAGAAAGCTAGACTAGCTTTTTGTTATATAACAAAAGTTCAAAAAAAAAAAAAAAAAACTGTTTGACTTACTCTACGGTATTGCCCTAATAGTAAAAAAATTTGTACCCAAGTTAGTTGGAAGCACTTTAACTCTTCTTAGTGAAACTTAACGGGGAACTTCCCTTTCTATAGAGGTAGAGGTAACTGAAAAGCAAAAACTTACAGGAAAGGGTTAAGCTCATCGCGTACCTAATGACTCCTTTCCTGGAACATTTAATTCGCTTTATTCAGAGTAATTCCGACTGGCTCCAAAACTGTACCTCCGTATGCATCGATAAGATTATTTTCAGTGTGTGTATCTCATAGCTATTTTGCTTAATATATATTTCGGGTAGTTTCGGTTAGCGATATGGCCCTGGACTTTGACCTTGCGTGTCTCTCTTCTGTCTCCCAAAAGGGGAAACAAAGAACAATTACCGAATGCAAGGGTTAAGCTCACCGAGATATAATGATTTCTTTCCAAGACTGTGGGCATATAGAGCATCGTGCTGCACTATGGTTCGTAGTGGCTGGATAGAGCTTTTACAATACGATCATACATAACTTTTCTCGGTTTAGATACTTTACCCTCCTTTCAGTTTATTTACACGCCTACCATCTCAACCGCAAAAGCTTCTCACCAACCTTTATGCCCTAATACTCTGCTTATGGCTACACTGTTCTGTAGCCAAAAGGGTCGCTTCGGGGCGATATGTTCGATATACAAAAATGAGAAAAATGAATGATTGGATTCATAAACTGTTACTAGGGGGGCGTTCGCCCCATTTGATAGGTAAACGAAGCGAAAATACCTATCCTTGTGCAATTTCTCTCGATAATCGATGTGAGTCACCCGGAAGCTTAGCGTCGGTGTTCTTCTATGCTCTTATACCAAGGCAAAAAAGTTGAACTGGGGTAGGAATGATCTGCCATTTCTGCTCCTTCTTGTGTGTTGGTGTATTTGTCTATAATCTTATGTTCATAGAATATTTCCACTTATTATGGTTGTATGTATGCTTAAGCATAATTATGACCGGATGATTTTTCATCTGTTTTTCAGCAAAAGGTAAATGCAGATCAGGCAGAAATCGATAATTAATGAGACGTTCCGTCTCTGACACATGGTGTGATCGAAGTTTATGATGTTATGTTATATTACTTTTTAGGAAATGAAATATTAAATAAGTAAGAAAGTTATATTGGGCGGGGGCCAAATCTCGCATACCTACCGCTATGCTTTTCGCATTCTACTCTCCAAGTTCTTTTATTTGATACCCATATCGCTGGTATTACAATCAACTCAGAATTTCACCCTGATCAAGAACTTACTATACTTTATAGGGTCCCTAAAACTTTCTTTTAGGTGCTACATACATTAAGGAAAAAACGAGATCAGTTTACTCCCATCTTACAGTGGTGGGTATAAAAAGACTATTTTTAAAAGAAAATTTCAAAAAAAAAATTCCCCCTATTTTTTGAACACATCAAATATAATAATGCTTTACTGCTTTCTTTCTTTCTCTCTCTCTCCCCTCTCTCTTTCGCGCTGTCTGCGCCACTGTATATATTCCATTATTATAAATCAATTATTGCTGTTATTTAAGCTGACTATGAACGAACATGTAGTCGTTACTATTAAGCAATACTAGTAAAGTAAATAGAAAGTAATTCTTATCGCGGGATATGATGAAATTTATAAAAAAAACGTTTTTCTCACTCTCAAAATCCATTAAATATATGTCCATAAGTTTGATTCTTTATACTTATCTTAACTAGTTTATGAAGGCAAAGGTACGGTATGATTATTACTACGATACGATTATTATTATTATTATTGTTTTTCTTGTTGTTATTATTATTGTTATATGAGACTTTTCATTTTGACCTACATTAAGTACTTATTGAGATTTTTTTTGTTTTTTTTTTGTTTTTTTTATTTTTTTGTATTTTTTTCCCTCTCATTTTGAAAGGTTTTTTTTTTTCTTTTTTTATGAGAAATTTCATGGAGAAGAAGAAAACAAAAAATTACAAATAATTGCAAGGAATTTTCAATGAAAGCAAGATTGAAATTCCTCTAAAGTGAAAACCGAATAATGATGATGCAAATCCTGATAAATATTATTGCTTACATAATAAAATTGCATATATATGTTTTGTAAGTTTTTGCATATATTTCCAGGAAGAGGCAGCAATAAAATTTGTAATGGAACGCATTAAGACACAATGAAAGTTGAAACAACTCGATGATAATATTGTGGGTAAAAGTGTGCATTTTCAGTTGTTTTTTTTTTCATACGCCTATGAAGAGAAGGGGAGTATATCAAGTAATTGTCAAGTCTCCCTTGTCCTGTTTTTTTTTTTTTTTTTTTTTTTTTTTATTTAATTTTTTAATTTTTTTTTTTTTTTTTTTTTTTTTTTTTTTTTTTTTTTTTTTTTATGATTCACTGGCAATTATTTCGAATTAAATGGCCTACAATACATATGTACGAAAAGTAGGTCACTACACCACAAAACAAAGAAAACAATCGTTTTGACTGCATGCGTAAAAGTCATCAAAAAGGTACACAAGCCAGCGAAAGACTGCATTCACATTTTTATTTTTTGTTTTTCTTCTTCTTCTTTTTTTTTTTTAATTCACTTTCCTCTTTATAGGATATATCAAGTTTTTGAAGTGTTTGTAACGTACTCAAAAAAAAGAAAAAAAAAAAGAAGAAGAATGTTCGAAAACTTTATATAGCATACATACTTTCTGGTCAGACTGAATTGAATAGCACGCTTGATTGAGACATGTCTGCTTATGTGTCCATTAACAAAAGCTGTGATTACATCCTTGAAGGGTTGCCCTACAGATGGAATGCCAAGTGTTTTGTGCAGGCATCAAAGGATTTCATTTTCGTAAACAGATATTTGATATAAAAATCCGCACATGGCCGTTTACGTAACATTCACGATTACTAAGTAGATGTTTCTGGGACGATAAAGGCGTAGCATTTACATTTAGACTGCGGCCACTTCCCACCATATTTCCCTACAAACATTCCCCAAGTACCTGGTCATGTAAAAAAAAAAAGAAGAAATTTACATAAGCAATTTCACCGTTAGTTGATACCAATGTCATCACAATTTTTTTGGATGCAAATTTTCTTCTCTGGACTTCGGAGACTGAATCTTTAAGCTCTTTACTTATTCAAAATCACCCGAGCATTGGTAACGTGGGACAATAACATGGATCCGTCCTGCATTTTAATGTAGACGCTTACGTGACGTTGGCTAAATAGACTTGATAGAGGCGCGTACGTGAATTGAGATTCAGAAGAATCTATGCTAGACATGGTGCACAGGCACCTGTCATGGGGCTGAATGAAAATTTTCATATATTTTTCTGGCGAAAATTATTTAAAGAATCTAGCCACGCCATCTATTTGTCCAGGGAATCTGTAATAATAATGTCCTCAGCATGTTATCACGTAAAGTCTTCGGAATATATATTCAGAAAGTCTTTTGATATATATTTTAGATTATATTTTATTTAACGGATTTTGCGAAACGAATTCATTTTTCATTTCACTTTTTCGTTGGGTGAAGCAGTTGCTGCGAAAATGTTATTACAGTTAAGCAACGGGACTGTATTCGACGCGTTCATTCCAATTGATAAATGGATTTCTTGAGGGCCTCTCTTAACTATAAGTTAAATTATAGTTTACTAACTGTCAGGTAGATAACTGGGATTGATTTCGATTATAAGTTTTCTCCCCCACAAAATTTTCTTATTCTTTTTTTTTATCAACCATATGATTATTTTCATCAGCTGTTTTCTTTTATTTGCTGACTGCCAGTTTATAGTTAACTGGAAGTTAGCTGGAAGTAATGGTAGAAATAGTAATAGAATCGGACTGAATGTGTTGAGGTGAATTCGCTGTTAACTGAGAGTTAAATTTACTTAACTTTTAGTTTAATTTTTATCAGAATGTGCTTACGTCCAAATTATTAGTATTTGCAGAGGACAACTTGTTAGAGGGCAAATTGCAATTTGAAAACAACTATCAAAACAGTAGGAAAGGAAGTGAATTCGTTTGGTTCTGTAACTAGCTAGAGCCTCGTCCAGCCTCATATGCCACTGCATTGAATGGAAGATGGATGGATGGATTCACTCTTATAGAGTAAACAACTGCAACTTGGCAGCACTTTACAATGAATTATATTGAGTGAATTTATATTGAATTTGCATCAAATATTTCAACAGTCATCAGTAGCTTAGGCACCTGCCGACTGCAAGCTGCAGATATAATTCAAAGCATATTTTTCTGCAACTTGGCAGCACCTTGTAAACAGATGCACTTCGTTTATGCACTTAGTTTAAATTTAAAATATAATATTGGGTTAATAATTGCACGAATACAGAAGCAATTTTATTCCTTTTCCCATCTCAGGTGGGACCAAGTGCCGATCTAATTAATTGTCATAAGTAATTTAATAAAAGCTCTAATGAAGATCACAATACCACAAATTTTCGGTTCAAGGACCCATTGAAAGTCGAATATGACGATTTTAATGTGCGGACAGAGAGACAGACAAGTAATTTATAAATTGCGCTTTTTACACAAATCAAAAATGCATTTTTCTAAGGCGTGCTACGTAGTGAATATAAAGAAAGCAATCAAGTTAACAAGCGTTTAGCTGACAACACATTCGTTTCAATTTGTGAAAATAATTGCTTTCTTCTTTTTCTTTAACACTAATGCTCAGATAGTGTTAAACTTAAGTCATTCATTTCTTTTTTATTGAAGACATAATGCATGTCAAACCATTCATGTACGTTTGTGTGCGAATGTGTGAATGTTTACCTTTAGCCGGCCGACACCGGCCGTTATCGTAAATCTTTTTATGCATATACACCATGTATGTGTGTGTGTGTGTGTGTGTGTGTGTAAAATGCTATGTGCTGCCAAAAGTGTTGTATGGAATTTTAAATATTTACAAGGTAAACATTTTGTTCACAAAGAGATTGGAAATCAAGCTTATGTGTATGTATGCATGCACTCACTCATGTTTTCATGACATGATGGCATACATGCTTGTGCATAGATTTGGTTTACTTTTAATACAATTTTTGTTTTGTTTTGCTCTTGTTATTCCGCTTACAAACACACATGCACATGCACACACACACACATATATATTTATATATAGACTTATACAAGCCTGCACTGCACTGATCTGTCTTCTTAAACTACTACCATATGTTCTCCTTTCTGGCAATTCTGTTATTTTGTCATTTTGCTCCCTTATGACTTATTGCGCTTGTATATGCGTGTAAGCGTGTATAAGTGAACGTAATTACATTCTTTTGCTGTACGAACGAAAAAATTCAATTTGCAACAATTAACTACGGAAACTAACTAAAATTTTATCTTGTTATTAACTTTATGCACTCTTGCATCCTTTCATTGGACATTTTTGTACTAAGGATTAATATGTGATGATATGCGTTCGATAATGAAACAAAAGACTTTAGGACATTAATGGATTTTTTTTGTCCCTATAACATGTCATACAAAAGCAAAATTTATTAATGCAGGCGATTAACTTACTTACACACACACACACACACACTTAAGGTGCTAATGAAATGCAAAAAAAAAAAAAAAGAAAAAAAAAATTGCTCATAATTTGCTCAGCGTATATAGTTATTATTTATCATAACTGGCTTAAAGTTGCCGGTTAGTCTTGTTTTTGTTAACTTTTCAAGGATATATCGAAAATAAATCATAAAATAATCGTTTCAATCTCCAAACACCCACTTGGTACTCGATCTAATATAAAGTAATTTTTACTTCACTCGATTAAAGCTATATATGCATGCATGTGTGTGTGTGTGTGTGTGTATTTGTGTGTGTGCGAGTGTGTCTATGCGTTCCAATTACCTTAAATCCATTATTCATAATTGTCATAAAAACTTAGCTATTTTTAACTTTCATTTGCCCATGTCTACCTACTACCTGTGCCTATGCAACGCTAACTATTAGCGCTGTTTGCTCATTAGTGGCAACTTTGTTTGTAACACAAAAAAAAAAAAAAATAAAAAAAAATTGAAAACATTACCGCCCTCATTCAAATTGTTGAAGTATGCGCATATAGCAATATATAGACTTATATATATATATATATATATATATGTGTGTGTGTGTGAATGTATGCCTGTTCATGTATTTAATTGCATAGTTAGCACAAAACGTATGCTTACGTATGCCTTATGTATATGAGTTTCTTTACCTGTTGCTAGAGTACCTTGGCTTACTATCCATTAACTAACCAACCAGTCTTTGATTTCCCTTCAAAAAAAAAAAAAAAAAAAAAAAACAATTTGTAAATAATATTGATTATTACACCTAACCTCAAAGAAGAAAAGTATACGAGATCTGTCATTTCTTTTGTAACAACCATGAAATGATCATCGATTGAAGCCTTTAAGAAATAAAGTAGAAATCGATTCTTCATTCGTATGTTTCCGATAGATAAAAAAAATCTCTCTCTCTCTCTCTCTCTC
>KK503069.1:8521-24102 GCA_000688735.1 Glossina austeni | reverse complement strand
TGAAATGGTTTTCCCCTACAGGCCACTGAGTAGTACTAATAGTAATAGTAAGCAGAACAATTCAAACGGTTTACTATCGCATTATTAATAACATACGTAAACGTTTGACGTATGATTTTTTTTTTTTTTTTTTTTTTTTTTTTTTTTTTTAATATGTAAATATGTGTGTAAAGAAAAATAACAATAAGTTTGTGTGTTGTATGACTTTGCAAAATTTTGTTTTTTTTTTTATTTTTTCTACTTTTCACATAAATCACGTAAAGGTAATGGAGTCGGAGCTATAGACGATTTACGCGAATTTTTCATTTTTCTTTGTCCATAGATCTCATACGGTCTTCCTTGCTTATAGTAATATTTAGCTAAAGCCATTATTAGTCTTAAGAATCCCTAAACATCGCGTGCGGTCTTGAGGTCTTTTTATGTGGTTTCGTTTTTCATTCGTACTTTATTGTTGAAAAACATCTCAATTTGCTTGACTTTAGAAAGTGGCTACAAATTGCGATCGGCCTCGGATTGGCCAAAGGAAAGGACGATCACGTCATCATAACAGTCTTGTATTTCGCCGAGATCTATAGGAAAGTTCGACAATTTCGCGATAAACTTTCTCTACCTTCATCTTCGATTAATGGCGCACTCAATAAGATCGTAGGATGACATAAGAATGTAGAATGACCATTGGCGAGTTCTTATGATTTTTAGAAATTCTAATTTGAAGGTTAATATTACATAAAAGTGGTCAATAGTGGTAACGTCTCTACGTAATCCTATGAACTTATCGAGTTGTGTATTGGATTGGCGAAAATGTCACATCTGACGACATTGTCATGAAATTTTGACGCGTTTCATTTTAAGGTTAATACTCTTTAAAAATCGTCAATAGCGTTAACATCTCTATGTAATCCCATGAACTTCTTGAGCGTTGTAATGCATTAGTAAAAATGCTTGCCTGGGCTATACGTTATTCCTTCTGTTTCAGAAATTTCCCTAATGATGGCTTCCATTAAGAGAAAAACATTAACTCAAGGTATCGAAGTAAATTGTGTTTCATTTTGAAGTGTAGACAATGCAGTTATGTTCAAATGTTCAACAAGGCTTCGAACACACCATCGCACACTCTGTAACACACATCTCACGAGTGGCCGTAAGGCAATATTTATCTGTAAATTCCTTTAGGCATCCGTCCGTCCGTCCTCCTATGTCTTAATTGTTACTTTTTCCAAGAATTTAAGAACTAAAATTCTAATAGTAACTGAAGAGCACATCTAAGCACACGGACGCATGGATGGTGTCCGCCCATCCGTCCATGTCTTAATTGTTAGTTTTTCCAAGAATACAAAAACTGATGTTGAAAATTTTAAATAGTAACCAAAAAGGTGCACCTATACTATAGTAGCCGTCAATCTAATACATAAAATATCACTCCACTAGTATATCGATGGTAATTTTCAGTGTCGTTATCCGCCCGTCCGTTCATGTTTTAATTATTACTCTTCCTAGGGATGTAAGAATTAAGATTCAAATGGCAACTGAAAAGCGCATCTAAGCACACGGACGCATGGATGGTGTCCGCCCATCCGTCCATGTCTTAAGTGTCAGTTTTTTCAAGGATACAAAAATTGATGTGGAAAATAGTAATCAAAAAGGTGCACCTATACTATAGTAGAAGTCGGTCTAATATATAAAGAATCAATCCACTAGTATATCGATGGCAATTTTCAAACGTAAACGCTTATTGCATATATATACACTTTTCGTACCAGCTGTTGTTTCTTCGTCTACTCTCTTACGATGGCTGACATGTTAATAGCACACAATGCATAGACAGAAAGTGCCATTACAAGCGTTAAGAGAACTGTAATAAAACTGAATAATGAAATATAGCGGTTTCTGGCGGCCCATTTTGTACTTTGCCGCAATCTTTCTTTTTCTTTAAACTCTATGCATTCGCATATAACATTTTTTCTATTTAAATATTTCGAATTCTTTTAACATTTTGTTGCTGTGTTTAGGTATCAATAGAATACAACAATAACCGCAAATATATAAAAGTATTAAAAAAAAAAAAAAAAGAAAATAAAATACAAAAATTGTTAACACGATTGTCTTGTCGCCGACGCCGTCAATTAGTTCGTGTCGTATATTTGTACGATAGCCCTGAAAACGCCAACAAGGTTAGCCATGGAAAATATGCAAGGGCTCTGCATGTAAACAAAGTAACGACAAGATATGTTTGTATATATAAAAAAAAAAAAATTAAAATAAAAATAAAAATAAAAAAAAAAACCTCATGAAAAACCTTTAATAATAAGTCACGTGATTACATTAAAAATGAACCTTTTATCGATTACACACGTACGTGCATTCAACATATAAACAATGTATGCATGCATGCATGCATGCATGCCAGCATGCAACAATTTCTTGACTTGTATACATTTCATTGAGAAAATGTTTCTACGGAAATGCGAATAGGCGTGTGTGTGCGTGTGTGCGTGTGTGCGTGTGTGCATGGTGTGCAAGGCAGTGGCAGAGGCAAAGAGAAGGCAGCTATTTACGACAGATAAAGTCATATTTTACAATGTATTCAAAATGGTAACCACTACCAAAACAATAAGAATAATAATAATAACAACAACAATAACAACAAAAATAGCAACAACAATAAAATTGTCACTATACTAATGTAACGGAAATTAGCAAAACCATATATACATAGCATAGTAGCAACAAAGACAATGAATTATTTTGTATGTGCGAAAAAAAAAGTATTCTTATACCCTACGCTACACACAATTACAACTTGGTGGGATAGCAGCTTAGGCTTACATGTCCGTAATATGCAAATCAATCATGAACTATGTTTGAGTAGGGCATTTACTCGCTTTAATAATTTTTTTATGCATTTTATTACACAGATCTCAGATAAGGGCTTGGATTCTATAGCAGGCATCGGCAGTCGACAAGTCGTCGAGTTTGTCACGCTACGTTTCAAATTTCATATGATGTGTTATTCAGTTTGCTCGCACTGTTGCAATGCTGCAAATGGTTTGTATTTTGTCTTCACTACTGGGCCTAGTTCTCGCTCCCGCCGTCATATGAAACTGAAAATTAGCGCAAAAAGTTGCCCAACCCTGATCTATAGCATGCACATATATATTATCGATATCATGATATATTGGTTCGTATATCATATATATTTTAAATTCTATTTTTTTTTTTTTTTTTTTTTGCTAACACAAAATATCGTATATGTTATCGTAAATCGTGCATATTTCAAATCATTTTATTATATAGCAGGAAAGAATACTTCCTTCCTAGTGGTATAGACTAAGAACGATATTTCCCTATACTCTGCTTAGTTTTTTACAATATTTCTCCAAGTCAAAGGAAAATGTTTATTTGTTCGATTGTGCGTAGATCGCAAGCCGTGTCATACTTGATATGAAATCCTATACAACTTGGCAGCACTTTGTAAATAAATATATAATTTAAAAATATATTTAAATATTTTATTTATGTTGTTATAATATGAAAACCAACACAGATGTCTTTTTTATCGAGAATATCGAGGGCTTTGCATCAGAGATCTCATTAAGGAAACTTGCATTCCATGTTCTTGCTTGATAATCATGGACCAACAACAACAACAACAAATGTAATGTATTATCTGAAATAGAAACCAATTTGAAATTTTATGCAAATACTTCCCGAGGTCATCTAAAATCTTACTCCATCAATGGCTTCGATTAGCGAACTTTGACTTCGTAAAGTAAAAATAAATCTACCATAGAACGTCGGGTTGCTTCCATTCGCATTAACGACAAATACGCATCGGACATCTTAAGGACGGCCGTCTGTCCTTCTGTCCGATATAACTTTTTATAAATACAAGGCTGGAAGATTGAAAACTGGCATGCATTCTTAGTTCATGGTTAAAGAACAATATCGGAAATGATCATGAGATGTTAATAAGCAAATCTATAATGACTAGCAAATGGTAACATAAAGTTCATTGCTTACTTCGTAGCTGCAGTTTAGAGAAAGCATTGTTATCCCAAAAGGCATTGCATAACCTGTAGAGGGTAGTCATCTAAAACTTGTTAAAAAGTATATCTCCCCATGTTAACTAGCGCTTGTTATTGTATAAATTTGAAATTAATGGGAAGAGCATTAGAATATAACCTACAAACTGGGAATCATTTGACGCATCCAGTCTTTTTGTAGAACTTAGGGAGAGAGTCACCATTTGTCAGGGTAATAATTGTTTCCAGGTCATGAGTATTTGTTCGCACATTTGAGAACGTACCACGCCTACAAAAATACACCTCTCAATATTTTTATTTATTTATTTTTTTTTTTTGATTTATGACTTGAAAGCTTTACTTGGAGTCTTAAACTCGATCATCAATTTTTATCCAAAGCGTTGAAGAGTGAGAATATATCAATAAAAGACAAGGAGGAGCAGTTGTCCTCGTTGATTCCACAGCTAACCAAAGTTAGTAATTTTTCAATAGTGTGTGTCGCACCTGAACAAATACACATTCCTAACCTATAACCTGGTATAAGAGTTATATTAGAAAGAAAATGAGATGATTTTCCGTTTTTTTTTTTTTTCATTATTCGCGGACGTACATCTACACGGAATGGACAAACTTTCAACTTGACTTGAAAAAAGCGTGAAAGAAAGTATCGTAGACACATTCGATTTTCTAGACAGTGTTTTGAGTTTTTTATCGCAATTGCAAGAGGAGGACGAACGATACACGTGACGTACCTATGGACAAAGTAAATTGCTTCTGCTATTCGCGTTAATCACAAATAGTTGGCATCTTTAATGAATAGAATAACATCTATCTCCCTTAAGATTTTAACGTTTTCGCTTTTCCTATTGATTTTAGGATATCCTTTACACGCTTGTATGCGTAATGAAAAATTCCAATACATTCCCTATACTGAATAGAAAATAAGATGCAGTCAATTCTGCATAACCAATCAGAAGGGTTTCTATCTGAATTCAGTAGTAGTATTGCTGGCGATGTTGACCGAACATAATGAGATACATTTAGCAATTTGGATCAATGTATCCGGTACCGTGAGTAAGATACGATCTTTAAGCAAAGCTTCTAGCATTTCAAGTTCACATTTACAGATCTTAATTCCGTAGTACAATGTGTTACCCATCGTTTCTCCGGCAGTGGGACAATTTCCATTATATAGGGATAGTGGCAAGGTTTTCCAGGTACCCTCAGCTTCACAGATTCTATATGAACGTACCCTTGCGGAAGGGCAAAGCCGTCTAAGACATTCCCATTTAATGCTAGCAATATCCAGAAGGGAAGCACCTCGAAAGTCCGTTCGCAGCTATTGCAAAAGCATAAGCCAAACGAAGTCTCCATTAGGCCTCTCATAAACGAGTTCCATTTCTCTTGCTTCACAAAACCGAAAGCTCTACTTTCGGTCAAATACCAACCCTTGCATTTGGAATTTTCCGTGCAATGTCATCCAATGACTATCAGAAAAGCCGACATCCAACATAGCCCTTTGGCGGTATAAAGGCATTGCGGGATTCTCCCTCCCCTCACTCGAGCCTGACATTTAATTCCCCGCAACGTTTTCAGTACGAAAAAAATCTGGAATCCATATATGACTTACTCCGTCGTGTCGTGCCACATCATGGGAAGGAAGATGAATGCAGAAAAACCCTATTCAAGGATAGGAAAATCTTAAACTAGACTTGGGTCCTAAGGCATTTCTTACCTCAGGCACTTAGCGAGAGAACAGCGATGAGCTGAAGGCTACGGTACATGCTTGCCCTCTTGAAGACTCATAGTCTCTTCCGGCAGTCGTTAAGCTACTGCAAGCACTTCTCATAGACAAGCAGCAAGTGGTCTTGTCTTTTACTCGTTGACTTATGAAAATTATGAAAATTAATAAATGATCGCTCCACTAATTGAATGAATATATCAGGCGTGTTCCCGAAGTGGATTTTTAAGTTGTTTAACTTCTTTTTCGAGATGTCAGATAAAATACATTAACTAAATCTTGAGATCCTGAATGTATATCGGACTTAGAGCAATTCTTACTGTATTTCAAGGTGAAATTTTATAAACTACGTGATCAGTTAATTATTGTGCATTGATATACAGTTCGAAAATTCTATTCGGCTTCTTTATGGGCTTAGCAAACATTTTGAAAATATAAACATACTGTCAACGTCGGATGGTTCACATAAAAAAAAAAAAAATAAGAAGAAATATATATAATTTTTTATTTTTTAATGAATTTTTTGTTATGGTTTATGGCACAAGAAAGAAATCACCTTTGTTTGCACTCTCCTGCTCATAGCCCAATCCGTGCAACAAAAGTGCATAAAATATTACTTAAAAATTTCTTTGCACAACAATTGTGCAAAAGTATGCTTTTATTAGTTTTTATTTTCGGTACATTATGCAATAATACATTCATTCATATATTCATGTATTATTGTTATGAAAAAAAGAAAAATTAAATTTTTTTTTTTTTTTTTTTGATTGAATGCCTATGTAATTATGTTTATAACAAATGTACATAAACACAGAGTTGGAGCTTATAAATGGGCATAGGATGTATATATATATATATATATATATGTATATATATATATGTTTGCAATTCTACGAAATAATTAAGTAATACTGAAAGTTCATTAAAACGCTTGAATGCTTTACATAACACTGAGTTAATTATAAAACTTCGTAAAGAAATTTGCTTTCAAATTTATTGCAACGTGTATACATAAATATATATACTCTTGGTCCCATTGTAGAAAACAAGTAAGACATAAGATGCCTACCTACCATTAAATAAACTACAATACTTTATAGTTGTTCGTATAACATTTCAAAATGAAGTGTTATTTGGCAAGTGATCGTAAAAGTGGTCCGATCGTAACCCTTTTTAATAGCGTTCGCCCTTGGATTAACACCCGTCATCGTAGCAAAATTCAATAAAATATCTGTAAAAAGTTGCGTCGGTTGTAGCTTGAGCACATAGAAAATACAATGGACATATGGACAAACATGATTGGAACGATTCGGAATCATTTTCTGAATTTAAAAGTGATCGGTTCTATAAAAACTATGTCTATCTTAAGTCTTTCTCGATATAGTGTACATACGCACAAACTTAATAAACGTATTAATTGACATTGATGTGACATGATGACATGACATAAACATCCACTAGGGTTTACTCAGTTGATTTTCAGTGAAAATAGGCGTTATCTGCTCGCATATGTGTCCTTAATAAGTAAACATTGGTAAAATTTATCTCATATTGAGCATTAATGATCCACCTAAAAATGGTATCGGCCGAACACTATTTAGATTATGTTTGAAAGTTTTAATATTCACTAAAGAAGTTGTGAAATGTATGTGCGTACTTGCATGTATTATGATCATATTTTTCACTTGGAAAACGGCATTTATTGAGAAAAGTTGCCAAAATCAAAATATTTTCGTTCATTTTCTACAACTTTTTCCCATCTTTCTGGCAATACGGCGATAATATGTCGAAAACAACATTCCGATCTTTGATCGATTTCGGTACTTTTTCAGCATTTCGAAACCGTATGCCATCCAAATGATGCCGCATCGATTTGAACAAGTGGTTGTCAGAACGTGCTATATGTGGTGAGCGCGCTAGATGCGGCAACACTTCCCTTTCGAGTTGCAACAGTGTATCCCTGACAAACCTTGCAAAGCATGGTCGATGGTTGTCATGCAAGGGAATAACTGTATGTCCTTTAACTATTATGTTCATTTCGACGAAGCATTTGGAATATGTAACAGAAAGTTTCGGAGACTCCATAAAGTCGTGTCTGTGGTGAACATTCTCTTGGTTGCCAAACTGAAGCTATCGGTTTTAAACTTCATGGAAATATTAAAAAATTTTAGCGCGAAAGTTCCAGTTAATAAGCGGCGAAATCAGTCAAAAGACACGCCCACAGTACAAATCAAACTGAGGACACATTTGTTGTCAAAAGTCAAACAACTGAATCCAACATCGCATCGCAGATATAATGATATTGTACCGGGCACATTCCGTCTTATAGACTCCATCGAGATTTGATTACCTTCTGGTTTTTTTTTTTTTTTTTTTTTTTTTGTTAAGAAAAAGGTGATGGAACCATAAAATATTCACCCACAGCGGCATATAATTTGCTTACTTGTTTATAATTTTTTTGTTCTATTTTTTCGCAATAATTCTTCCTTTCTTAGCTAAAGTTTACTTATCGCAAGTTATGATTCTTTGCATTCATTTTCTAATTGTCTTATTATGTTGTACGTGCTTGTCGGCTAATGAGAAACAATTAAAAAACGAATGTTATGTCCACAACAAAATGGACATTAAATAACCGTAAAATCGTAAAAAAGAAATAATTTTCTTTACATGTAACCGTAAAATTCACTTTGAAACTTTACACCATTCAACTGGCAGCTAACGAACATTAACATGACAAAAGCTAAATGCATGAAAGGCACAGCATGCATAGCAAGAAAAATACATAGTAGTTAACTACATACCTAGATAAGGTTGGTCCAGATTTGTTAGTAAGTCTTTTTCAAATATATCTGCTTCGTTATTCAAACGCGACCGAAATTTATCAAAACGCACGCTCTATAGAAGCCATGAACAAGCGCCGGCCAGCGGTATTTGTCGATGCCGGCCAGCTATACTTAAAGTTTCAATTAATTCAATTTGCTCGCATATCAAATTACTGCAAATGGATTGTGTATGTGGCTTAGCTGTGCCTATATATTCCTTTGGTTTAACGTGGGTACTTGTAATAAAACCTCAACTCACCGACCGACTCAGCAACCGAAGGTACACGGTCCGCAACCGTCGCCCTGCAGAGATTTAGACAATCCCTGTAAACAAAGGGGCCTCAACTCCAACCGGAGAATTAGCTTTACTTATAGTGTATGGCCCAATAAAACCACTCGGGGAAATGTTGAGGCCTATCATTATCTCCAATTATTCGCTTTAGGAATGATAAAAACCACAGGCACCGCAATACTCCTCGGAAGGCCATACCTAGCAGTCAGGACTTGCTATCAAAACCACAAGATTCCATTCCTTAGAACTTTCTCTACGTAGAGATAGATAACAAGTGGGCTGCTGACCCCCGGTCAGATCGGTTGGGGCAAATTTTTGAACCCCTTATGAAATATGCCTTGATAAATTATTGGCAAAATAAAGTGACTCAAAAAGTGCTGGCAGAACGTCGCTCACGTTTTTTCTAACCTTTCCTGTCCGGATGGTTGTTGAATACTATATACGGGTTTATACGACTTCCGATTAGTTCAACATAAATTTCTAGTTTCTAGGATTTCGATATTTTGTCATTTCAGCGTAGCATACGTACTCAGTTTTAATTAATTAATCTGTAATCTTGTTCGAAGAATTTTATGAAGATAAGGGATCAGTGTATTTTCATTAATTTGCCTATCATCTTAAGGAGTTATGGCTAGCTTGCTTGGAAGCACGGGATCAGTGTATTCTTATTAATTAACTTACAATCTACAGGTGGTACTTGGTGGCTTGTTTCGAAGAACTTTATGAAGATAAGGGATCAGTGTATTTTTATTAATTAGCCTACCATCTTAAGGAGTTATGGCCAGCATGCTTGGAAGGGATCGATGTATTCTTATTAATTAACTTACAAACTACAGGAGTCACTGGGTGGCTTGTTTCGAAGAACTTTATGAAGATAAGGGATCAGTGTATTTTCATGAATTAGCCTATCATCTTAAGGAGTTATGGCTAGCTTGCTTCGAAACAGGACCGTTTTAAGGCAAGGGATCGATGTATTCTTATTAATTAAATTATAATCTACAGGCGTTACTTGGTGGCTTGATTCGAAGAACATTATAAGGATAAGCGATCACTGTATTTTTAATAATTAGCCTATCATCTTAAGGAGTTATGGCCAGCATGCTTGGAAGGGTTCGATGTATTCTTATTAATTAACTTACAATCTACAGGTGGTACTTGGTGGCTTGTTTCGAAGATCATTATGAGCATAAGGGATCAGTGTATTTTTATTAATTAGCCTATCATCTTAAGGAATTATGGCCAGCATGCTTGGAAGGGTTAGATGTATTCTTATTAATTAATTTACAATCTACAGGAGTTACTTAGTGGCTTGATTCGAAGAACATTATGAGCATAAGGGATCAGTGTATTTTTATTAATTAGCCTATCATCTTAAGGAATTATGGCCAGCATGCTTGGAAGGGTTCGATGTATTCTTATTAATTAATTTACTATCTACAGGAGTTACTTGGTGGCTTGTTTCGAAGATCATTATGAGCATAAGGGATCAGTGTATTTTTATTAATTAGCCTATCATCTTAAGGAGTTATGGCCAGCATGCTTGGAAGGGTTCGATGTATTCTTATTAATTAATTTACAAACTACAGGAGTCACTGGGTGGCTTGTTTCGAAGAACTTTATGAAGATAAGGGATCAGTGTATTTTCATTAATTAGCCTATCATCTTAAGGAGTTATGGCTAACTTGCTTCGAAGCAGGACCGCTTTAAGACAAGGGATCAGTGTATTCTTATTAATTAACTTACAAACTACAGGAGTTACTTGGTGGCTTGATTCGAGGGACTACTTTATTTAAGAATGAAAATTACTCCAATTCACACATAACAGAACGGCAATTTCCTCGCAATACGTAGTTGGCAAGAAGAAAAGCAATGAAAGAAATGAATCCTGAAACAGATAACTGAACTTTTTTTTTTTAGGTTCACTGTTTGAAATTTCCAACATTTTCTCACTATATTTAGCGTTGAAGTATTTTTCGTTACTATTTGCTCCTAATGTACGCATATTAAGGAACAACGATTTTTCTACATACTTCTACTGGGTATATATTAATTTCAGGCAATTTTTAAATTAAGCATAGAGTCGCAGCATTTATGATCTTACCAAACCGTAAACAATTTACATTTTCCGTAATTCTGTAGAGATTAGCTGTCTTCGGGCTAACGATTTATTGCCAGGTTTACTAAAGAAGAAGTTCTCTTTTATTTTAGATCTTCTCTGACCCAACTTTCCTCCATAACAGTAATTCTTCATACTTCTGTCTGTTAGTTTTCGCATCATCTCACCGGCGACTAAGTTTAACCGGTAAAATGTTATTATTATTGTTGCCGACAATAAATAATTTAAATTTTTTCTACTTAATACTGCGTCTGGCCTTTTGATGGCCTTTCATAAGGAAGTTTCATTTGGTTATCATATGGCTTTAGTTTATTTAGGACATTTTCCAAATTGGATGATATTCAATGCAACGAATCTACACAGTTGTGTTTGTTGCTGCTGTGATTAAATTGAATGTTGTTTTGTTTCTCGTAACGACGCAGCTGGTGTTTGCTACTTTGGAATGTTAGTGGAGTTAAAAGGTAATTGATGTTGAAAAATTGTAGGCTGTTGTTGTGAGATTTTATTGCTGTTGTTTCGCGGAAATGATGATGAAATAAGATAGATTTTACTTTCATTTTTTAATTTTCTATGCATTTATTGCATAAGCAAAATGGAACACGTGCATCAGATGATGTTTGTTGTTGTTTATTTTCCATTACTTAGCGTAGTTTGTTTGCAATTAATTTGTTTTGTTTTGATAAAAAGTTTTATTATTATTCGAAAAGTAATCACAGGTATGTGTGTGTGTGTGTGTGTTCATTTTCATCTGATCTCTTCTTATCATTAAGTAGGCTCTAAAGTTTTGACCTTTCGCCTTCGAAAGGTGACAAACAAAACTTTACATTTATCCTTTGCCATCACCATAAAGTTTTATTCTTTTAAAGATGGAAAAATATTGTTAGGGTTTAGCAGTGAGCGGGCACTTCGTCTAGATGTACATAGGTCTACGAGCTCGGAATAACCCGTACGATTTGAAAAGTGAAAGGCCTTTCCTTACAAAAGTATATAACGAATTTTAATTTTCATTACAAAATGGCAGCCAAAAAAAAGCTGAAAGTTAACTAAGTAGCATCGCTTAACTGAAAGTTTAAATCTATGCAATTTGTCAACTGTCAATTTGTCAAAGGCGGGATAATTAATTGTAATCTCAGTACTTTATAGGTGAATGCAAAGAGATCCTAATACACAGATACGTGCAGCTTGTCAATTACGGCGGAGATAGTGATTGAACGCTTAACTATGCAAGTGATTAAAGTGAGTAATAAATTTGGGGATTAAAGGAATTGTTTAGTCGCCTTTTCCTTCGAAAGGAAGATTTTTAAGATATTTTTACACAAGGTCATCTATATAACCTTTAAAACTTACCACAGAAAGACTATAGGTGGACATAATCTTTGAAGTCTCTGAGTCGCACCTTCATGACGTGCGAACACTTGATAATGCTGATGTACCAGGCGTTGTTCATCGACAAAAGCACTTGAAAACGGAAAAAAGGCGAAAAAAGCACCGCGTGGAATAAGAAACACTTCCTTCTTACTACTATCCTTTAATCCATTAAAAAGATCGGCGTATTGTTCCTATTTTATACTGACCATCAAAGGTCAGATTTCTTTCCGATTAGCATGGAACTGGAAATGCATCCAAAAATGAATGTCAGTCCGTCCGTCCAAGTTCTCGCCTGTTTTTTGAACTAGAAAGATGAGAGAGATGAATTAGAAATCCATCTAAAAACGAAAGTCCGTTCGTCCGTCGTTGTCGCCCGTTTTGTTAAATAGAATAAGGCCAAAATCGCGACTCACATGAGATGAAAGAGATAAATTAGAAATCCATCCACAAATGAAAGACCGTTCGTCCGCCCATGTTCTCTCACGTTTTACGAACTAGAATAAAGGAAAAGTCGCGACTCACATGAGAAGAAAGAGATGAATTAGAAATCCATCCAAAAATAAATATCCGTTCGTCCGTCCATGCTGTCGCCCGTTTTGTTAACTAGAATAAGGCCAAAATCTCGACTCACATGAGATGAAAGAGATAAATTAGAAATCCTTCCACAAATGAAAGTCCGTCCGTCCGTCCACGTTCTCGCCCGTTTTGTGAACTAGAATAAGGCCAATATCGCGACTCACATAAGATGAGAGGGATGAATTAGAAATCCATCCACAAATGAAAGTCCCTTCGTCCGTCCATATTCTCGTCCGTTTTGTGAACTAGGATTAGGAAAAAATCGTGACTCACATGAATCATGATAGGTAACGGGCTATTGCAACGCTGTATGATAAGCAAAAGGAAACAAGAAAGGAAGAAGAATCCCTGTACGGGTAGTGAATAACTTCGAGTAAATTTAATTTAATTACAACAGTCAACTTAGGAGCGCGTACGTAGAAATGAAGACTTTCCTACAATAAAAAAAGTAATGTTTCTACTGAACTAAAAATATGAAAATAAAAACTGTTTCGAACGCATATATCGTACGTCCGCAATTACCGAAATTTTTTGAAAAAACTTTACATGAATTTTAAATATTCCCCGCAAGGAGAACAGAACTTGCCGTCGTGGAAAGCAAACAAACTGTGGGGATTAATAATAGTTTTAAGACTGATGGTGACCCTGTTACGATATATTTGAAAAGAAAAAACGTTTGTAGGATTGCAAAATGTTGGCAATCCTGAAATTAATTAACAAATTTGTGCAGTAAAAATTCGAGTTTCTTATTAAAAATAAATTTCGATCAGTTACGTCTTTGTTACGAAATATTTTTATTATTGTGAGTTTTTCTTGCGTCACTATTTTGGCAAACAAATGTTTCAACGACACCATAAAATAAAAAACTCAAAAAAAATTTTCATTACCAGCCTGATTGACATCGCATTATATAGAAAATTTAATTTACTCGTAGAGGACTCGTAGATTCATCTCGAAACAAATGAAATTTCAAAATCTTATTAAAATACTGTTAAGTACTCTTCATCGCCCTACAGTCATAGGTATAGTGGCTTTTCAAAACGAGACATAGTATTGGGAAATGGTCCCAAAATGCGGCCTATACAAGACGGACAGAAGAACAGACAAACTTGAAACGATTCAGAAAGCGATCCTGAATCGATCGGTATAGTAAATGCTGGGCTTGTCTCAACTCTCTCTCTCTCTCTCCCACTCTCTCTCTAGCTGTTGCATGCAGCCGCACAAACTTAATACACCCATGTATGGTATAAAATGATTAGTTGATAAAGGAAAATAAATGTACTTGTAATTGAACTTAATGTTCAATAAAATACTAATTTCAATATTTCACGTAAAAATTTATTTCCAATTAATATGCTTTGACATTCAACGAAATCACTTTTCAAACATTGCATTATAGCGCAATTGGACAAAATAATATCTTAATTACTCATTACACATACGTGTGCAAAAACATGCATAGGCTTAATGGCAAAAAGAAACGTTTTACTAATTTTAATAAGCGAAACTCTTTAATTAATACCTAATCGACTCTCATTAGCCGTAGTATGAAATTTACAATTGATTGGACGAAATCAAAACATTCCATGAAAAAAACTGCATACATTCACTTATTCATATGCAATATCGCGATAAATATTAAAAAATAAATGATGACAAAGAGAGAGTGAGAGCGAGAGAGAGAGAGAGAGAGAGAAAGAAATAGACATGAAGAGCGGGAGAGACGAAGTGTATGGGAAAGAAAAAGCTTCCTCCAGAGAGAGAGAAAGAAAGAGGAAGAGTAATTCAATCTACTCATACACACACACACACACACATATATATATATATATATACCCCTGTGCTTAAGCGATGTTAGATAAGATCTCTCTACTACTAAACAACACTTGATTTTCTTTTCTTTTTATTTTTTTTTTGTTTTTTAATCATATCTCGTTTTTGCAGTAGTAAATAACAGCAACTATACTACCGCAACTACAATAACAGAAACAAAAAAAAAAAAAGAAAAAAGTTTTTTATATGCATGCATATGGTTTAGTAACAATTTACGTCACTGTCATTGACATTGAATTGAATTGAACTAAAACTAAATGTAAAGAGGTTGACGGAGAGGGAGAGCATAAGACAGAGAGAGAGATAGTGAAAGAGAGAGAGAGAGAGAGCAAGAAAGCAAAACAAAAAAAAAGCAAATACGAAAAGCAACTGAAGGGGACAGCAATAAATGTGTAAATGTAGTGATTTGGGAAATGTTTTCATATATTTTAACATTTGTTATTATTGTATTTGAAAAGCTTTTGTAGGTAGAAAAATAATTAAAATTTCATTGGCTTTGCTTTGGGTAAGCAAAAAAAAGAAACAATTTTTTTTTTTTTTTTTTTTTTTTTATACTATACACACGTGATAAAATTGCATTAGGTTTGAATGGTTGTACGCAACACACTGAAGGACTTAAACCAATAATTTGAAAATCATATTTTGAATTGATTTAAACGAATGCGTCCGTCTTGGACGTAGAGGACGTATTTTTCGAAATACTTTATTAAAAATTGTGACACAGCCATGTTTTCTCCCAAGGATTGTTTGGATTTATACAGAGGATTGAATTGATTGATTGAAGGCACCCTTTAGAAAAGCAGTTAAATGA
>KK503068.1:61387-80539 GCA_000688735.1 Glossina austeni | reverse complement strand
GCTGACCAATGTTATGCGCACTTAATATGGTCTCTAAAGCGTACTCTCGCGTGCATCTCTCCGTAGTGGTTACGAAAACTTTTGCAGACTGTGCTTGTCGCCTCTTATCTTCCTTCTTACCTTATATTTTTTGTGTTTATTTCGTAACCTTTTTGTATTCCAAGCGTATTTTGTGAATTTTCACAAACCGTCATAAAAACTGTAAAGACTGTTGTTGGACTGATCGTGACACCACAGGAGTGGCAGGAAGCTATGTTAACGAAACTTTGTTTAATTACTTCCCTGATTCCTTCATATTTTATCGCGATAGATTTTGCTTTTCTAAGAAAATTTATTTCGCATTCACTTGACACCAATCAACATTTAATTTTTTGAAAAAAAATTCAAAACAATGCTTACACATACCACCCGCATATAATAGCGAAATACCCGAAACCCAATATTAAGCGATATACTTGAAATTTTAATTCAATAAAGTCATCTTGACATTTGCGGCAAGCAATCTAACTACTGACTACATGGATGCGAAGACTGGCGCATCTTCAAATGATTATTGATTGCAAGATTTTCGAGAGTTTATTAATTTAAATATGAAATTAGTTTTTTGTTTGCATATAGCAAAACTAGCGAGTAAAGCGAGAGAATGTATTGAGCTTATTATTACGTTTGCAAATCCTCAACATTACATTTTACAAATAGAAGCTTCAATGCATAACATGTATGCATTGACGATTGGCGTGAAATTAACTGTTTGTCCGTCTGCCTGTCATTTGAACTATTCAACATTTGTCTATTCATCATCGTAGACGGTTTTAAAAATCGGGTTCGAAGTTTATCAGTTCGTCGTCTTATCTGTCGCTGAGGGAGCTCATCTGTCTGCCCTTTACTTAAACTGTTTGTTCGCCATCGTCGTCTTAGCTCAATGTAAGCCAGCCCATCTGTCTGTCAAGTCATCTCATCTGTCTATTGTCACCCTATCTCACTCTAAGCCAGTTCATCCATTTTTGTCCGTCATTAAAACGGTCTCTGTTTGCTATCGCTTTTCTTTCTGTCTTTCTGTCTCCTTATGTGCCTGATTGTCGTCACGGTTCCAAGTTTACCATCTAGTCGGTCGGTTAAAACATTTGCTTATTAATCCGCCTATTTGTTTGTCGATCATCTTATCTTTGTATCAATCATCAATCATTTCCCCTCATTTCTGTCCCCTTATGTGCCTGATTGTCATCACGGTTCCAAGTTTACCATCTAGTCGGTCGGTTAAAACATTTGCTTATTAATCCGCCTACTTGTTTGCCGATCATCTTGTCTTTGTATCAATCATCAATCATCGATTCTTAATCAGATCGTCTGTCCCTCGGTCAAACGATGTGTCTGCTCGTAACTTTGTATTTCTATGCGTCGCCTAATATTTATGAATTATTATGAGCGTTTGTCGCATCCGTCCAGTCTCGCTATTTTTCTTTCCGCCATCTGGTCTGTCAGTCAAGCCGTTTGTCGGTCTCTCAATCAGTTCATCTTTCTACAGGTTCATCTATCTGTTTATCAGCTCGCCTGTCTCTATGCCAACTTATTGATTGTCAGTCAGTTTCTCCGACCGGGTTATCCCTTTATCTGTGTGATTGTGCGATTGCCTAAAAAATTTGCTACATACAAAATCTTCACTTATAGTTAATGCTCTGAAAAACTGTTTATAAATAAGCTTTAAAATGAAGAAATTAATCCACTCACAAATACAATTATAAAAATTAAAAAAAAAAGTTCTTTACTACACCTCGTCATACTCATTAATTTACAAGCTGTTGCCGATAACGATTTAAAATTTAAACAAAATCGTCTTAGATCGTTTAACTAATCATTTCGAAGACAATCTCGCATTCAGCCTAACGATATGTCCACACTTAAGACGATAAGTGGCGCATTTAATGCGATTAAAATATTTTTAATTACGTCTTTTTATTAATTTTGAAAAAAAAAAATTTAATAAAATTCTTAAAAATTATTCAAAAAACATTTGAGCAAAAAAAAAAATAAAATAAAGTGTTTTTCTTTTTCATTTGCAAATAAAGCATAAAGAAGTAACAACGAACGACCTTTGTTTGTTGTATTTGCATTCATTCGTATATGAATGAATGAATTTTTTTCTGAAGCGAGAAGAGAAAAATCGAATAATCAGAAAAAAATCCAAAAAGGAAAAAAAAACGGAAAAAACACTAAAATACATGAATACCAACAAATTGGCAGCTGTTGATTTAAACTCATGCTTCACAGTTTTCTGACATTAATTTCTGGTCAAGAATCTCAGCGCAGAGCAAAAAAATAGAAACAACAATTGTCTGGGTCTTAGGAAAACAAACAAAACTTTATTAAATTTTCTGTGTGTGCAATACAAAGCTGATGTTGTTGTTGCTTTTCTTCAGCTTAGATTTGCATGTGCATGGATGGGAATTTACTTACCTGCCGAGGATGGAGGGGGGGTTTTCTGTTGTTTTCATGTTTTTGGCCAGACACAGTTAAAGATTTTGAGGTTAAATGGCTGCGTTTTTTATCGAGGTCTTTAGAATTTTTGGTAGTTTGAAATTTTATTTCCATTTTCTGTTATATTGCTATTGCTATTGCTATTGCTATTGATGTTCTTGCTTCTTCTGCTGTTGCTTACTGTTGTTTTCCTACGATACCAACATCCGCCATGCGTTTTTCCCTCATCGCTTCAAGCTTCCCATCTCACTCGTTCTTATATATTTATATAGATATTTGTAATATCTTCCAAAAAAATTTACTTAATTTTTTTCAAATTTTTATTTTTTTTTTATTTTTTTTTTTTGATTTTTCAACTTTTTCAGTTTCTTATCATTTGTATTTTTATTGCTTTTGAACGCCGTATACTATAAACACAACATGATTTTTGAAATTGTTCTCCTTTTGAATGATGATTTGATGAAATTTTCTTCTCTATACATAAATGCATTATACATATACATATATACATATATATATATATGTATATGTATGGCATCAGCATGATATTTAACACCTAAAGCAGATGTTCGCAATTCAACGAGCATTTAATTGGAATATTAACAAAAGCAACGAACACAGTTAAAATAATATTCAAATTCGTTTATGGTCTAATTGAAGGTTAAAGCTTCTCAATATTTTCAATTAATTGACAGCTGATCAATATACGACATAATACGATAATTGAAATAATATTTAAAAAGTTTAAATTTAAATATCATTTAGCGTTCATTCTTCATTGCTATCAGATTCGAAGCGACATAAAATCGATTACTCAATTTTTCATTTTGCACGTGCGTTCAAATAACTGAAAATGTTTTCAAAAATGAATAAATCTGAAAAAATGCTTAAGTGACAAAAAGAGACTGAAATGTCAACGGAAATCATTTCATTAAAGCCATCTGCAAATGTAACGTCTCAAGTGAAATATATGAAGAGCTTTTTTTTCCTTATGTTTTAGTTTACGTTGCACACGACGAATTCAAAATAGCTTTAGATAAATAAGAAGAAGAAGAAGAAGAAGAAGAATGTGCCTGTTTATACGATGTATGTAACAATTAGAAGGCCTTGAATCATTTTGTCAATCGATCGAAAGCGTGGCTGTCCGTCTGTCCCTCTGATGTCTGCCTATGAATATTTCTGTTCAATCTACAGATCGCAATTTTCAAGATATTTTGATGAAATTCGATACACTGACTATCGGACCACTTTTTCAATCCCTTCCCATATAACGTCTTCTGTCGGTCAGTCGCTATATATGAAAAAATAGTGTAATTTTCAGAATTTTGGGGTAGTATTCCCGTGTGAAAACTTGAAATAGGGTGAGGCAATTTTTTGAATCCTCGCCGTATAAACGTAAAGGCGTAATTTTGATGAAAATTCCTTCATAACAATAATTTGATATAAAATTCTACGCATTTAGACTACGTAGGTCTATTATTTGGATCTCAAACCTCATAAATGTTCTAACGAAAGAAAAACTTTTCCTTGCCGTAGGAAACTTTTGGATCAAAGAGATCTGTTTATTAGACCGCACCATATATACCGACTCTTCTTAAAAGGAGACCCTTCTATCGCGGCAGATGCTAATTTGTGTGGTTTGCTAGTGCCGAAGAATCTAAATTAAGTTTGCTAAGTTCGAACCAAGTTAGTTGATGTTTCCAATATGTGTTAATATGAGGGCATTCCATTACAATTATGCTTATGCCATAAACAAGTATATAATTATTGGTGGACTGCTGGAGAGAACGAGCGAATGATTGCATTAGGCGCAGTCATGGAAAATATCTAATGGTCAGCCTTGCCCGATTAGAGCATTCTTGCTTGTTCCAAAATAAGAAAACGCTAAGGCATTAGACGATAATATGGTGTACAAATAATCTGGATTTCGACTTTGTTGCCTTCTCAGGAATGGTATCGACAGCTGATTAGCTCTAGTAGAGTATCAGAGATTAAGTACAACGTACAATTTTTCTTTCAAGATAATTGATTATAGCCTTTCGGCTTTCCGTCAAGAAATCAAATTCCAAATCTTACAACCAGATGCCATCTAGTTAACTATTTGAATAATTGCACTCACTGAACAAATTGACTGAATTGCCCTCAGAATGTTCATCGACTCTAAAAAAAAAAAAGAGTTTTTACTCACAAATTATTGCATTTTAAATGGATAGATATATACATATATCGGATTTGATTTACTTTACTTTTTCGCCTTTCATCTTGCCGCACCAAAGTTCTTGTTCACAAACCGCTCAAGTTGGACTATAGTATAGATACAGATGTGATCTAAAGATGTGATATAGATGTGATGTGATTCCAAAGTTCTTGTTCACAAACCATTCAAGTTAGAATATAGTATAGATATAGGTGTGATCTAATTAACATTGCTGTCCCTTCTTCATATCCACATCTTGCAAATATTTTCAAATATATGTGCGTTTTTGAACGATTAATTATAGCTTCATAGCTTTTCCGAACTAAAAAATCCGATCAAATGGAACATCCCACTCTATCTGAATTTTGAGTATTCACTTACCTTTTGTCAAAAGCATATCGTATAAAAGTCCATCAGTATCATCAGTAGCTATACAAGGATGAATTTTTCTTGTAAGAAAAACTGCTCCATCTGCTAACAAAGAGCATAAGCACTGCTCCTTATATCCAGAAAGTGAAAGATTCCAACGAGTTTAAAGAGTATAAAGAGTAACATTATCGGCTATCGTATCAATAGCACATTTCCTTGTAACAAAAAGACGGCGTCGGCTGCTTATTGAATAACGAAGAGTAGGCAGGATTACTGCTGAGGTAAATGTTCGCTTTGATTAAGTGTCCAAAGTGCTTTGTATTTAGCATCATCGGTAGCCATTTTTTCAAATAGATAGCCTAGATAGCTTTAATTCACGAAAGTTATCAGCCACGTAACTGATGAGTATTGAGATGACTTTTAATAACACTCTTATGACATTCTCCTAATTGAATTCAGCTATCGGTGTGGGTAGACGCACACATTCCAACGAATTCATATTCCGGACGATATAAGCAACAATGCAAGTCCAAGAAAATCTAAGCAATGTCGCCAAACAAGCTTAGATGGCAGTTTGCAACAACAAGTCCCGTTATAAATGCTGCAAACTGAATATTTCGCCTTAGAAAGCTTAAAAAATTATTCTTATAATGTTGAATAGAAATATTCAATCTTCCTGAAACCTCTCAAGGTCTTTGTTATAAGTTTTATTTTATTTTGTGTAAGACTTGACTTGATCAATAAATCATATTAAAAAAAGCATTAAACCGCTCTAGCAAGTTAAGCATTTCAAAAACAAATTATAAATTTATTATAAGCAAAATTGAAATCGCTTGTATATATATAATGAATGTGGTTACTAGGCAGACAAACAACATCATCATGCACACGCTTGAGGCCTATGCTGTTATTTCAACCAGTCATTGAAGGCAATAAAGAGGAGATGCACCCTGAAAATATTACATTATATATATTTACATATATATATATATATATATATAAAAATATGGGTGCCTACGATTATCAAATATCTCTGCATGTTCTCCTAACACAAAAATAAGGAAATATTTCAGGCGCTGTATGCGGTGTTTTGGTTGTTATGAGCAAAAATTTCTTGAATGTTTATTTATTTGTCTACCATATCTCACACAGGTGGCAGACAAGTCATAAAAAGCTGCTTATGTTAAACTCTATACGAGAAAGATGAAAGAAAAAACAAAGCGAAAAAAATTATAATCGTTTTCAAGCGAATTCGGGATAACCACCACTTCAAGCACCTTAAAGTATTAACATTAATTCGACGCTCTAATGCTATGTCCTTATGTACTTTTTTTCAATTTAGCAGAAATTTCAAAACAAAACTTTTAAGTTAAACCGAGAACACACCTAACGCACAAGGTTGATCTTTGCTTTGCTTATCAATATGATCGCTTGCAAGTGATGGATTCGAACGCAAAAGACGGACAGACGGACAGACGGACAGACGGACGGACGGACGGATGGCTAATTCAACACGAAATCTAGCTAAATCAAGAGCCTACCTGTGGAGCACATTTTGTGTTGTAGCAAATGAAATGACAAATTTAGCATACCGTGTGAATGTAGCAATTCGTGTCAGGCATTGCAAAAGCATACAGTTACAGATGGCAACGCGTCAACACGTTAGTTAACTGCACAAATGATTTTCTCTCACTCTCACTCTCACTCTCACTCTCTCGCATGTAACTTTTACCCTGCGCCGTATTTAATGTCTACACCAACAGGCAGACATGCCATCCATCCATAAGTGATGACGACAGAGCCAACCATTACACGATAATATTAAGTGAAATTTTTTCATTTTTTTTGCTTTTTTTCTGTAATGTTTTTGTTTTTAAGGAGCATCTGTTACTTCTCCTATAGGTAGGTATTTGTATGGTAATAAGTTTCCGAGCATACAATTTTCTTTTTCTTGTCAGGGATTTTAGTGTTTTTTGTGTGTGTGTGGATTACGTTTAGTTTTGCACTTTTTTTCATTGTTGTAAGCGATACCTTGATTGCAGCAGCAGTTTAACCTTTTTGCCAACTTACCGCTTAACCTTTACATTTCAGTCTGTTATTATTTTTTTCGTTTTTCTCTCACAAACTCACTCACTTTCTTCCTATATATTGTTGTGGCGGTTCGTGTGACAAGAGGGAAGTATTTTCCTATTTTTATATTTCTTTATATAAACATATATCTATATATATTTATATTTATATATATATATATGATACCGTATGAAGTTAGTCTGAAAACATATATATTTTTTAAGCAATTATTCGATTTGTCACGTAACGTTACATAATGTATAATAAATTTTTGTCAATACGATCAATACTGGTTAAGGCCGTTTCGAATTCTCTATAACATTTATTGCTTTCACGATCGGCTTATATTTAGTTTAGAATTATAAACAAAAAAAGAATAACAGAAAGCAAGCTAAGGCTGAATAGTAAATATTCGAAAAGTACCTATCCACACAGTAGTGAGACTTCCGATAAATGTTTACGTCTTGGTGCAATTTTTAAATGCCCCGAGTATCTCTTACACGTACATACATACATAAAGGCTCTACTTAAATACGAATTTACTCTCCGTGTTTCACAAATTTTTGCTTAACATGATGTGCGATCCATTTCCGAGTCAAAAAAAAAAGAGACGATTTCTTGAATTGGCATAGAAGTTCGAATCGTTGGGAATGAAGAAAGTCAGCAGAAAGCATAAACAAAAATTACGCTCCTGAGAAGGGTCTTCAAGAAAATGCATGTCCTCAGCTTAACCAGATCTTCTACGCACATTATAAAGGGCATGAAATAAACCCCTTTCATTATTCTCGAGAATCATGTGAAAGGGAAAAATATAAGTTCTAGGATTAAAAGGAGGACTCTTCTTCTTCTTCTTCTTCTCCCTTTGTTAGAGCTTTTCTCCTTAAAGCACATCTTTGACACTCGCCACATCAGCAGAATATATTCGAATTGCAAGTGTTATGTGAGATATAAAGACGTGTCAACTGCGGTATGTCTATGCAGAAAGTAATGTAAACTCGGCGCACTTACCATATGCCATTTCATTACTTTTATCAGCCGCTCAAGAAAATATTTCCGTACAGTATTGCTGCATATGTTTTCATTATATGCTGACAGCCGAGCCGCGATAACATCTTGGTCAGTTATGTTACATTGTTGCCTGGTTGGTATTATCGGCATTCCTTTGAGGAGATTTTCTTTGCGTCTTCCCTTAAATTTTGAATTGTGTGCGAATATGTGTCCGACCTTCGAAGAGAAGCCGGTAAATATGTGAGCGATATTTAGTATCCGAGAATGATATGATTGTTTGCATGTGTGTTCCGCATTGTGCCCACAATATACTGAATATTTTTGAATTGCCGGCTTATGTTTTCTTGGGCAGCGTCACAACATTTCAGTTTGGTACGAATGCCACGTAATGTTTCATTTTATGATCCTGCAACTAAATCGTCAACCTTTTCGACCTGATAAGCCCGCATCTTCATAGGCAGAAAAATGCTGTCTTTTCATTAGAAAAGAGACCCCTCTTCCGATACACCCCTTAGGCTTGTAAGAGAAAAACCCGCAACATACAACGACTGTCCAAAATAGGACTTTATACAGGGTGTTGTTGAAAATGTGGTCTGACCCGAACCGTCGTTCAGCCAAAACATGTCGGTGTACCAAATTTCGTGGAATTATTGATAAAGTTCTAGTCTGAGCACAAGAAAACAAGACAGATGGACAGACAACTTTACATCGATGCGAAAGATTGTCCAGAATTGGTCGGGTCCATCTCAAATCCCCGTTGAGATGGTTGTTGTATACATCCGCCCAAATTTAATATATCGTTGCACAACAAAGTGGTGTAGGGTGTAAAGATAGCCTTAGAATTTATTCCCATTATCTCTTCTAATCTTTGAGTTGTAAGAGCCTCGGCTTCCGTGGAAGCATTGGTACTCCATCTTATCTATTTCTTCATTGCACTTGTAGATGCTTCTCGCAAAGATTTTTGCAAAATTTCACTTTAACGTATTCAATGACTTGCTAGGATATCGCCTATTGTCGACTTATTGCAGTTTTGAAAGAAAACGCCTCCCTCACCTAATACCTCTTTCCAACGGTTTTTCTTTTTTTTTTGGATTACCTCCATTCGGAGGACAATAATCTCTTTTATGTGTTACACTATATCACAGCATTGCGTCTATTGCAAATATGCAAATCGGCGAATAAATCTACTGAGTTGTTTGATCTCGTCAGGCTTGATGTCGTCATATCGAATATGAAGGTTGACATGTTTTGGCGGCGGCAAAAAAAATCCCGGTGCTCGATCGCAGCAAACAATTGTCAATAAAAAATAAAAATTGTGAAAAAAGAAAATTCGGAATCCACTGGATTGCTTCCAAACGTAAAGGGCACTTTTTCTTTGTAATCTAGTAGTTATGACGAAATTTTAATTGGGTTGTTGAACCTTCTTCTTCAGGCCAAAAATTCTTAACAAATTATAGTCGAATAAAATTTCTTCTAACTCTTCCAACTAACTAAGCAACTCCTCGTCTAACGGCTTTCCCAAAACATTTGCTTGAGTAAATGTTAAAATTTCTTCTTCCCATAATAAGAAGAGAAAATCGTTAGCCTGATTCTCTTCTTTGATCGCATTTGAAATGATTTTTTTTGTTTTTTTCTTTAATTTTATTGTCATATTAAAGGGCTTTTACTCTTCATGAAATGTTATTTCGTTTTCATTAATGAGCAATTCAGTTTTTATTTCTATTTGAATGCATGTGTATAAGTAAATTTCCATAAAAACACTTGCATATGCAGTCAACACCTTTAACGCCTTTTAAAAGCGTTGTGCTTGCGATACACAAAGATTTTTAACGTCTAAGTGTCGCATTCACACACAATGAAAATATAAATTAAATAAATTTATCGGTCGATGCAATCGGTTTTACAATTGTTAAAACACACACATACACAAACACACAAACACAGTGTTAATATCTATAAAGACAAAAACTGTACGATAATAGGAAGTAATGTAAAGATTTTTCCTGAGAGATAAAGAGAGCAGCAAGCAAAAGAAAGAAAGAGAGGGGAAGAGAGAAAGCAAAATATTAACCATTATAGCTTAATACACGTACATACGTAGGCAGGCATCTACCTACGTAAATATATGTATATCTGTATGCTACCGCCGTAACACCGAGGCATGCATTCATTCATTCTTATTATCAAATAATCAAAGTGAACGATGGTTTGTAAACACTGCACTATGTGATCGATTGATTTACACAACACAATACGCCGATCATGATGCGATAATGATGGGAGTTAATGATGCGATTTAGATTGTGGCGTATTTAATAATTAACTTAAGTAGAAAATTAGCTAAATGTGAAATTCATATCGTCGGCAGTCTAAAAACTACCGAGCCCTGGTACGGCCAACGAGCAACGTTATTTAATCCTAAAAGCCTTTGCATTACTGTGAGCACAAATTGCTAAAGGATTTATTTGCCAAATTGCTTTGTTCATTAGCGATCGGTACACATGCGTGCGGTACAAAAGTGCTGATCATCTTTCGTTTCTTTAAAAACATTTACAGATTTTACTCAAAATTTTAATTTTTTGATTTTCAATAGTTAGATAGAATGCAATGAACATCAGATCTTTACTTTCGTATTTCTTCAGTCAACTTTTTCAATTGCTTGGACTCATTTATTGACTCTCCATACTCGCATATTGATTACTCGAACATTAACTGTGGACTAATGATACTTTTTCCAGCGAAAGCCATGAATGTTCATGGACTTGGTTCTTGGGAAATAAGCAAGAGGTATAGCTATATATAGTTCTCTTAGAATGATACCCGACTGTGGCCTGGTTCTGAGCAATTTTATATGTTGTGCGCGTGTGCATGTAAATGCTCTCAGATTATGTTGTACTGCCGTTGTGTCCTTTGAGCGATTTGTCTTATTTGCGTGCAAGAACTTCCCGGTTTTTCATACATTACACAGACAGTGAGGCACATAGACGAACGGACGGACATGCTTAAATCGACTTCGAAGTTGATGCTCATGAAGAATATATACTCGTTATGGGGTCTTTGAAGCTTTCTTCTAAAGGCTGCAAACATTTTAATAAATTTAACCATTTATCCCATCGGTGATGAGTATAAAAACATTATAGTCGGCCATGGTCGACAATTAAAAAGTCTACGACACTTCGCTTAACACAGCCGTTCGTACAACACTTTTGCTAAATAGGGCTTTACATGAGAAGTGGTTGAAGAAGTTGTCCCAAGATCCCATCCATTTTCAGTAGAATTCGCACTCAAGTCTATTTATCAAATTTGATTCAGAACATCTCATAAATTACGATCTGCAGGTTAAATACTATGTAATATATAGACAGACCTCAGGTGGACACACTGACAGACAAGCTTAGTAAAAATGGTAGAGTATTTGTCCTCATAAACATCACAGTGTACGGTGTAAACGCTTAGCAACGAGTAATTATTAAATCTACATTTTTTTGTCTATTTCACAGCCCTTGCGTGCTTAGTGATCTTAAATATTGCCTGGTCCGAAACTCGAGTAAGTAAATATATACATACGATAAGAATTTTTGCACTTAAGCAAATTGTTTTAAACATATGTAGAATCGTTTGCCAGCTCGAATTTTGGCCAGACAAACGGGCGCTACTCAGTTCGAAGAGGAACATTACGAAGCTCATGTTAATTGCAATGAACACAAGCATCATTTGAAGAAACGGGCCTCCGATGAAGACGTCGACTACGAAGTGTATCAAGGGGTAGTTGGACGTCCAGGCATTGATTTCCCTATATATCCTCGCATACCGAAAACGTCGTTTAGTTGTCGAACCTATGGGAACGGCTACTTTGCCGACATGGAAACTGATTGTCAGGTTAGTGTAATGCTTAAATTGATGTCTGTTGAGAAAAAAAAATCATTAATTTTCCATTGGTGGCAGGTTTTCCATATCTGCGAAGAAGGACGCAAAATATCATTTCTTTGTCCAAACGGTACAATTTTCCAGCAAAGTGAGTTAACCTGTGATTGGTGGTTCAAAGTAAATTGTCTAGGATCTTCGGGGTTTTATGCGGACAGCGCCGAATTGCTTAACAAGCAAAAAGTGCAACGTTTAAAACCGGCTGTACCTGTCAAAGGCTTTAATATTGTAGGAGGTGGTTTGAACATTAAACCTCGCGTACCTATAAAAAATACCGAACGTTCACGCATCAATAATAAATCGGAACGACGTATAGACTCTGAGGAGATTCCTTCATTGGAAAGTTTCGACTTTGATGATGTGTCTGGTGAAAAACCTCATAAAGTACCTGCGAAACCTGCGCTTTCTAATATCGAAAGCAATGATAACGATAATGAGTCCCAAATAACAGCCGAAAGTTCTTCATTTGTCAATAATCATAATCGGAACGATTACGGTTATGAAAAGTCCAATAAACAAGTCGCCAAAATAAGTCATTCTAGCACACAGACATCGAAGAAGGCGACCGTAACAGAGCGAGGCGCACAAACACGTTCTAATTACAATAACAACCAATTCAATAATGAATCAACCGAAAGAGCCCGTAAAGGTCAAAGAGGTTCACAACGCTATCGAGAGGAAAAGAAATCTCAGAAACTTGTTAACGACAATGAAAACTATTCAGTGAACGATAACGTTTACATTACCAAATCCGCCCAACTTCAGCAGAATACCACGCCTTCGTATTTTTCAGGAACTTATTCCACGGCCAAACGCTTAGAAACTACCAGATCGACGCCATTTTACACACCCACTGTACCGACAATACAAAAAGCAAAAAATGCAGAAAGTAAAACTAAAGGAACTACAACCGTCGCTCATGCAAATTCCCACAGATTCGGACCGAATGCTATCGCCCATTTTCAAGTTTTCACAGAATCATCTTATGCCCCCTCTAGTACTACGGAGATATCGGATGGGGAAGTAATCGTACCTACTACTACCAAGCCTCCAGTTGTCATAGGTATGCGTCATTTTCATGGAGATAAGGGTCCTTCGGAGGTGCACAGAGTAATTATGCATGGGAATGGAAAGCTCAATGTGGGATTATCGTCCCAGAAAGTTTTTATTGAGAAGGTAGTGGAAAGTACTACAGCCGTCTCAACCGGTGCTACATATTTACCCAAAAACATATCGTTTACCAATTTTTCCAATGACGGAGCCTCTGGTGATTTATTATTATTCGCTCCTGTACCCACTGTGGTGATAGAAGATAATGTTTCCCGCAACGTCAACGATATGGTAAAAACCATGAACATGCTAAAGTCCAAACTAGAAGATGTGGAAATTGTTAAAGCCAGTGGGAAAACGCGTAGCGGTTTAGATATACCACCCTCTTCGGGGCCAGATGCATTAATATCGTTGGCACAATATTTCGCCACAGAGAGTTCAGAGGCAGGTGGTCACAGATCAAATAACTTAATCGAAGAACCTTTCAATAAATCAAAAAATGATGCTGGCAGCCCTTTGCCTACAATTTCTGTGCGGGTTTTAGAACAAAAACTTTCCGACACCACTACTACTCTAACCACCGAATCTTCGGATGGTGTGCTGGTGAAAGCCAATGATATCAAATCTGGTTTACTAAGCAACGCAACGGTTCACAAATATTCCACATTATTTGGCTTGAGAGATGCGAAAGAAAACTCCACAGATCCAAGTGAAGGTTTGCTTAGCCATGTCAATGATGCGGGCAATGCAAGTGTCACCATAGCATCATTTCCACAACTTGCTTCAACCGATGCGACCATAAGAGTTTTGGCTGAGAAGCCAGAATCGCGTAAAATAGCTAAAGTTTTTTCTAACGCTTTATCTTCCTATCTAGAGGATCCGAAGACATTTCGAGAAAAATTAGAGCAAGCCAGACCTACCGAGCCTCCGGTTGGAGGAAAGTCATATACAAATTTTGTGACAACAACTAATACTCCTTTATTCAATTCGGGAACAGCCGCCTCTTATTTACCAACCACCAAGTTACCCTCAATAGTGCCTGTGCAAACTACGGAGCCGCCAAGCATAGCGGCTGAAATTAATAGCAATTTCGACACTTCAACCCATTTGGCTGACTTGGCCAGCACTACCGAAATATTTGATTATACGACATTGAAATTTTCCTCAGAACAAAAGCATAGCTTAGAATTATCCGCGGAACTGGAACCACCTACTCCTGATTCGGGAGAGGGTGAAGAGTTCCTGCAACGTGAACAAACTCAATCCTTTGTGAATCCTTTAAATCAGCTTAGACGAGAAGAACAGAGCAAAAGTTTAAAAACTACAACTAGCACTACAGCAAAACCTACAGATAATCCCTGGAACGCCTTGTCCGAGAAAGATTATCTAGATCCTTTAATGATTAACGATGGCCTTATGAAGGAACGTAAAACGAAATCTAGCACTATAACGCCGAATACATATGGACGACGGGAAGTCAATGGTCCTGCAACGCAATCATCATCGCATAAACCTGATAGCAAAAGTCAGGCAGAGTTGTTGTCCGAATCTCATTATTCATCAACCGGTTTAACTTCCGAACGTAGCATTAACACACGTTCTGAAAGCAAAGATCCTTGGCAGGATCTTTTCGAAACCTATCACATACCCAGAGAAACTTTGCCTTCTAATAGCGGTTTGCAGCGTATAGCTAATAAATTGTTTGGCGGTCTCAATGAGAACGAAGCTTTGCATTTAAAGAACGTTATGGCTCAAGCGGAGCACAATCGCCAAGTTCTAAGTCTTCTCCTTCTACTGATACAGACGTGTGATGATCAGAACGGCAAAGCTTTGGAAAGATCACGTAAACATTTACTTAATGCTCTAATAGACATGGACGGCAAGATAACCGACGAGACACAAGGCAAAACGGCACATCGTAAAGAAACCCTTACGACTACAGAGAAATGGCCGATTACCACTTATAGACGAACGGGAAGTGGTGAAGAGATCACTACTTCAACCGCACACTATCCGTCCACTACCACGGAACAGCCCTCCACCACCATGGGTGCAATAATTTTAAGTACCTTATCGTCTGCTTTTAGTAGTAGTGATGAACAGACAACAAAATTTGAAATTCGAGTAGAAGATCCCGAAGAGGAAATTTTAACAGCTGCCAGCTCCAATTCCGATACGAGTTCCGACAAGAGAGCTTTGGAATTACTCAAGTCATTATATTCTCTAGCCTCAAAATTCACGAATAGACGATAAGCCGCTGTACACTCTTCTAATCTACACTATATCGCCCTCGCACTTTCCTGTTAGGGTTACAGCATAATGAATAATGAATTATCTACTTATACAGATACACTTGCCAGCAGTGCTGCCAACTTAAGGAAATAATATTAATTACCGGCTTGCGAAATTATTTATATTTAGTCAAAATTCAAATCATAAAAAAATTATTGTAAAATTGAATGTTGCGGCACACTTTTTTTTTTAATAATTTAAATTTTAGATTTTATTTTTATTTTAAAATATATATAAAAAATAGCCAATAGTTATTTAAGTGTTTCTGTCTACTATGACATTTCTATCTCTAGTGTAAATATGTCACAAACAATTAATTTTCTAACGCTATCCTCTCTCGCATGCAATCAATTCTTGCAGTAACGCGAAGAATAAGAATAATCTTCGGTTTTTTTTTTTTTTTTTTTTCTGGAAAAGGGAGAAATTTTTGTACCGCTCAATACTCGTTTTTAATATAAATTTTTATAATTCGTCTGAAGGAAATGTGACTCTTTTTGTAAATATTTATTTTCATTACTCTCTGTTTATCATTTCAAATTCATGCAGAGTAAATAATTCAATAAAAATAAATGAGAAATTTATGTAAATATGGAACATTAAGTTTTTTTACATGTGCACATCTCTCATGGTTAGTATTTCTCCGCTAGCATTGTACTTCAAATTCAGATCAATAATTATTAGCTTAATCGGAAAGTTGTGTCATTTATTTTATTTTTTTTTTATTTTATGTTTGAAGCGTTCGTCAGCAGTCGTTCGTTTGCCCAATGAATGCCAAAATCTTTCACAATCGCGAAATATGATCAGATGGGGATTACCCTCCAGCATGGACTTCAAAATCCAGATCAACGATCGTCTTGGAGAGTGAAATCTTCGGAACGAAATGTGAAAAACCATCTTTCGCTCACCCGATCATTTACAATATCACTTGTAAAAGTGTCACAAGTTTTTGCAAACAACCGCTGCGTTGCTTCTTTTCCCGAACTTATACCAAACACATTATGTTAAGCGCACTTTATTCACTCTGCGCTCGGATATTTGCAAGTAGTTCTCTTATCACCCACGATGGGTGTACTAAATAATAATATTCCACACGACCGTTGCGTTGCTTCTTTTCCCGAACTTATACCAAACGCATTATGTTAAGCGCACTTTATTCACTCTGCGCTCGGATATTTGCAAGTAGTTTTCTTATCACCCACGAGGGGTGTACTAAACAATAATATTTCACAGGACGCGTTTGATCTGTCAAGTAAAATAAGTAAGCAAGAAAGTGATGAAATATAGCAGAATTTTCCAGCAGCCTCAGCGCTCGAAGGGTTGCCAGACAACAGGAACAGTTCGACAAATTCAATTCTTAACTACAATAGATCAAGCAAAATAGCCCACCATTACGGCGTGTACGATGAAGATTTGGCATATATGGCAAAAAGATCCTAAGCAGAAGTGGATCCCTCTAGGTAAAAATTTAAGTGTTGCCGAAGAAAGTTCTTGTAATTTCGGTTAACGTAGACAAAGATGCAGAAGGTTTCTGAGAAAAACATGCACTAACTTGCTGATAAAGCTCGCGGAGTAGTTGATGTTGAAGTTATTCTCCGTTCTCTGTTCTTTTGATGTGATGTTGTGGGGTATGTCTGTTGGTTTCTGAGTTTGTGCGTTTAGTGCAATTATTTTAATAATTATAGCGTCGCTAACGTAAACCTAAATACCAATAATTTCCCATATTTCCTAAATTACATTTCTTTGTTTTTTTTTGAATGTGAAGATTACATGGACTTGGCCAAAGGACTAAACCTTCTATGTCTAGATTAATTAATTTATTCCTAGTAGAAATCGGACTTTAGAATGAATATATCTCCTCTTTGGCAATTGTGTCAATCAACATAAATTGTAATGAAGCAAGTAAGAACTTTATAGTCCGGCAAGGCCGACCTTTAAATATCCTACACCACATTGTCTAACACAATTCTTATTTTTATTATAGAATGCAAGAATTATATCCTTTTCATGTGCGTATTTGTGGGAAAGCGGGCCCAAAACGCATTCTAATATAGTACAAGTTTACACAGGGCGGGATCCAAAAGTAGGCGTAGATGGTCCAAATTTTGTCGAGTTCATTTCTGTATGAAATTACTGTAATATCATGGATCAATTTCCATCACCACATACTAAAACTTTGACTTTCCTGGTGTACAAAGGATTAATTTTCGTGAAAATCCTTATTAGGGTAGATTTTCGATACGAAACAGACCGAGATCATCCAATTTGGTACAGTTCATTCTTTTATGTTAATTTGCCATTTTCAACAGCGTTCGCCAAAACACATCATTGTGCCAAATTTCATCAAAATATCTCAAAAATTGCGACCTTGCTTGGTTGAACACAAATTTACGTGGAGTGACATTGGACGGACAGGCGGGCAGATAGGCTTAGCTCAATTCAGATTATGATTCTGAATCGATCGGCATAGTAGAAGATCCATCTTAAGCCCTTCTGCATGTCAGATACGTCTCCCTAACTTAATATACCCCGTACCGCAAGTGGTGTATGGTATAAAAACGGTACAATTGCATTTTGGGTTCTCGTTGTCGTTCGTTGCTTTGTGATATCATCGATGAATGTATAACAAAGAGGAGAAAAGTAAATAAATGAACAAAAGAAAGTCGGTAAAAAAATTTAAATCTATGGCAAAAAGGAAAATAAATAAAATAAAACAACATTTAGTCAAAATGTACTAAATATCTCGCTTTAATAGTTAGCTTACATTTTGCTCAGTCTGCCTATGCACTGTCCACACAGGCCCTCTGAATATTGCATTTCTAGGGCACTTTTTAAATAGTTCCTATTCATCCTATATTTCCAATTATTTCACAACTGAGATTAAGTAACCTATCGAGTTCCATTAATTTTGCCAAATATGTGGACTCATGTGGTGATTTTACTTTATTTTCCCTTTGAATACGAAGCTCGATAGTTATTTTGGTTTCGAGCTGAAATAATAAAATTTACGTTCGATATTTTTAGTTGCGAAATCAATTATATCACCTGCTCCACATGAATTTCTTTAGAGGACTAGAGGTCTACGTCGACAAGCCGTTGGGAACTATCGTGTTCGATAGAAAAAGCTTTCCCTAACCATGATCTTTACTGGATTTAGCAAGGATAGGATAGGATTAATCAAAATCTGCTACTTCTGAAACTTGGAAACGGTCATACGACGACATTGCAATGTTTTCATGTACGCGGCTAATATCAAATTGTTTGTCAATTGAAGGTACTCAGTGAGTGGAGAGACATACACTTTATGTCACTTAATCGGAATAAATGCAAAAAAATAACATTTAATTGAGGGTGCGTCCCTACACACATCTTGTTCCATTCATCAAGTCCGTTTGGAAAATTTATCTCTTTTTCTGACCTTGGTTTCATCTTTGATTGTCGGTCGCATTTTCATTTACATATTGGGCACATTATCAATAAGGAGAAAAGCCTTTTTGGGTTTGTGAAGCGGTAGTCGAGGAAATTTTTGGACCCTTACTTATTAGACCAATCTTAGATTATGCTTCTGTGGCGTGGAATACGAGTCCCAATTTGCCACCGCATGAGCATAGACTATTGCTTATTATACTCTTTGCCTAGTTTTGAGAAACGTGTACTGATCTTATGTACAACCTTTGCGATCAAATTACTAAACGGCGAAACTACTTCACCAGCGCTTTTCAAACGAAATTGGTCTGCACGTGCCTTGTATGTCGTTTAGGCCTTACTCT
>KK503068.1:41898-61215 GCA_000688735.1 Glossina austeni | reverse complement strand
TGAAGCTTAATTTATGTAGAGATTGCCAGTTCCATTAATGTTATTAATAGAGATTTAAACGACACATATCACTTATTCTCCTTGCCAGATTCATTGTCTAAAATTGAGTCCCTATTGCATAGCCTTCGCTAACGTCTTCACCTCACATTTTCGTTAACTTTATCTTTCTTATTGAGTACTGGACAGCTAGTCCAGTAATTCAACACCCAGTTTGATCGATAACGAGAACTGTAAACTGAACCTGTATTTTCATATCAAGCTAAAATATTGATTTTTATCTTCTATGTTGAGAAAACACTCACCCGCCATCGAGCACCATCAACCGATTGCTCACAAAAAGCAAATTCTATATCGAGTTTGATCGATAACGAGAACTGCAAACTGAACTTGTATTTTCATATCAAGCTAAAATATTGATTTTTATCTTCGATGTTGAGAAAACACTCATCCGCCATCGAGTACCATCAACCGATTGCTCACAAAAAGCAAATTCGATATCGAGTTTGATCGATAACGAAAACTGTACATTGAACCTGCATTTTGGTATAGAGCTATAATATTTAAAATTGCATTCGATGTCGAGAAAACACTCGTATGCTATCGTATACCATCAATCCAATTCTTCCAAAATGCTCGATAACGAGAATACCGGTACTTGGATTTTTTTACAAGACCTTATCTGGACATTTATAATGGACGAAAATTGTTAATAGCTCGACGAACTGCATTTAAATTTATGCTGTTTTTTGTACACTACACAACTTGCGGATGTGTGCAACATCCAGAAGGACTTGGGATACGTTCACCTTTTATTCTTTATTAATATTTTATTGTTTGCCGCTGATGATTCGAATAAATTTGATTTGCAAAATTATGGAAAGAGTTCTACTATGGCTCCGCAAAAGAATTGAAGTAACCTTGACCTAAATAATATTTACTTATTTTATTACCGAATTTCGTTTACCAGCAAAAACAATAGCAAATAATTGCAAAAAATGAATAAATAAATAAATAACATTATTTATCAATTTACATAATATTCGTATACGAAAAGAGGCCATCGGTGCTTAAGTGCTTAAGCAAGGTTTTCTCTTCAAAATCACAAAGAAACTCTCAAGAGATTTTACCCAAAAAGCCGAAGCAATAAGCAACACTAGAAGGATACGATCTGACCTTAATTTATAGTTTTTCGTTTTTTAGTTTGTTAAAATTCACAATTTGTCACATTTGTTTGCCGCCATACAATCAGAATTGAAAAAGTTGTGAAAAATTTGATGTAGCAACGTGCCATCGCATCGCAAGGGTGTACATCAACTATGAAAGAGAGCTACATATGTGGTATTCTTTCCACTAGTTTGCTGAAATGTGCATTAAAAATATTATTGCGCTAACGAGGAGTTTAGTAAAGGGATGTTGAAAAGGTTTTATTTTAAGATTATTAAGAAGAAGGCCGAATATTTTCGTTCGAAGGATTTCGAATTTGCGCAACAACAATTTTGAATGCAAACGACTACCGCGCCCTTTAGCAAAGCCTCACCATTTGAAAAGAGTTTGATGTTCTTCTCATAATGCGCTGTTAAAGAGTCTAACGTCTAACGTCTAACCTAAAGAACATACCAGACGTTATTAAAGGAAAAGTATTAGATTGAAATTTCAGACATAGAAATTTAAAGACTTCGCCAAGCGTATATAATACGAAAAATTTCATATCGTCGGTGCAGTAAATTTGATATTAAGTCCGAAGTAAATATTACCGATAGCCAAAATTATGCAGTAAAAGAAAATCTAAATTGTTCTAGAATGATATAAAATGGATCCACATTTCTCTATAAATATATGATGGCCTTATGTAGCATTAATTATGGGATATTATTACTGGAGCAATGATTAACCTAAGGAAAAAGAAAAGTGTAAAATAAAGATTATTGCAGTAGAAGCAATCAATCTTCCAGTTTTCTACAATTTTATCTTTTCTTTTCTTTTCTTTTCTTTTCTTTTTCTTCCTCTTCTCTTGCTTCTCTTCTTCTTTTGCGTTTTTTTTCTTGCTTCCTTCTTTTTAGTATCCTTTCTGCGATGTTTTCTTTTTCTTCTCTTCATTTCTCTAATAGTTCGTTTTTCCCTTTTTCTTCTCTAGTCCCTTTTCTTTGTTTCGTTTCTTTTCGGAGTCTTTTCTATGTTTTCTCTTATCTTTTCTTTTTATTTCTTCTCGTTTTTCTTTATTTTTGGTTTCTTTTCGTATTCTCCTCCTGCATTTCATGTTTCTTCTTCTTTCCTTTCTGGTTTCTTCTCTTCTCTTCCACTTTTTATTCCTTTCCCTTCCATTGTTTTTCTACCTTTTTTCTTCTCTTACTTCTTAAAGTATAATATTTCCTTTTATTTGTTTTTGTTCTATTTCTTTCATTTGGGTTCGTATTCTTTTTCCTACGTTTTCTTATTCTTCTCTCTTTCATTTGCTTTTTCATTTTTCTTCGGCTTTTTTCTCGTTTTTTGTTTCTTTATTTCCTTTTTCACGTCGCTTTCTTTTCTAGCTGTCTTCTTTTTTTTTATATTCTTTTCTTCTTCTCAGTTTTTTTCTTCCCTTTTCTTTTCATATTGATTTCCTGTCCCTTCTTTTTTTGCTCCTTCTTTTTCTCTCTTCTCTTCCCTCATTTCTTTCTTTCGTTTCTGTTTGCATTTTTTTCCCCTAATTTTTCTGTCTCTTCTCTAGTCTCTCTTTTGTCTTATACTTTTGGTGTTTTTTCCCTCTCTCTTCGTCTCATGTATTTTCTTTCCCTTCTTTTACTTTTTTTTCAATTTTCTCTTTTCTTAACGTAACCCTTTCCTATTTTTTCTTTTTCTAGTCCTCATTTTTCTTCTTTTCTTCTCTTCGCTTTTCTTCCTTTCTCATATTCTATTTTTCTTTGTTCTTCTTCTTTTTCCCCTTTTCACTTCTTTTTCCCTTTATACCCATATATGACCAAATCATTTTTAAAACTTTAACTCGCTTTCCTTCCAATGTTGAAATTTCCGATCAATATTTCTTGAACTTTACTTCCGACTTCCGATTTTTCATACCGACAACCATGCTATGAATAGCAAGGGCAAACTTTCAAGAGGGCGCACCCTAAGTCGTGGCAGGTTAGACTTATCTTAATATGGGTATCAAATGAAAGGGCTTGAAGAGCAGAATGCTTAAAAAAGAGTAACCAAGTAATAAAAATTTTGAAAACAACCTTTCACTTAAATAAACCTGAAGGTAGAAATATAGCAACATTGACATGATTACAAACAGAATGTTGTGGCGTTTAGAAGATATTGAATTTTTTACAAATGAAACTTTTAAGCGTTTAGATATGAAGTCATATTAAAAATGATTGGAACATAATCGGTTCTCCTACTCCTTCATCTTCTTCATAAAGTTCAAAATAAAAAAGGAAAGTTTCCTAAACTTTTATAAAATCTTTAATAAATCAAAGGTCTCTTGAAAGGCTAACTTCTTACATAGTTGTATTTAATACCGGCATAAGAGCACTACCGTTCTACCTCCTACTCCAATTTCTATTTTCAATTGGTTGATTACTTAGGACTGTTCCAGCAATCGTAAGTTTAAAGGCCAACGATACGCCATTTTGTACCGGATAATAAAAAAAAAGTTGGATCATTTACAAATCCACGAGCAGGTAAGAATCGCTATTACCAAGACTGTCCGGTAGAATTCACTTTGGTCGCAGTCGATTGGACGCATACCTATTAGGCTGCAACTGCTTTCCTATCTATATCTCTTTCGACATCGACTGAATATTTTGATCGTATATAAAAAAAGCAGAGACGAAAAGTGGAACCCATTACTACTAAGCCTTGATTAAATGGTCAATTTTAATTAATTGAATTGCTACGATAAACTGCGCCCACTCATTTATTTTAATTCATTCTTCGTATCTTTCATATCAATTATTAAGTAGGTAACAGCACACATATCATTGCATTGCTTACTATAGAGTACCTGCTGTATTTGAAAACAATGGATAATCCCTGGCAATAAATCTTCGAACATATATATGCATTAGAACTAACAAACGATAGTCTCTGTCTATATACGTAACGACAATATTAAACAATTTGTATTACGATTGTTTTGCCGCCACCAAAGCCGCCATCATGTAATAATCGAAACCACCTACAAATCTTATGTCTACATATTCATGAGCGGGGCAATAATAATAATTATGATAATATTGGTAATAAGCCATCTAAAGAGTAATGAGAAGAGAATTTGTATTGATGTATGGCATGAAAATGATAAAATATCAAAAATCGTAAATTTTAATAAAAGATGCACCAGATGCACCCAGATGCAGTAAGGGTTTCGATAGCGTAGCAGAGAAGCGAATAAGCGACCGTTAGAAGCAAAGTAAAGAAGCTTAGAATTTGCTTAACTATAAAATGTTGCAACTTTAGAACTTTGAGATGCAGTCAACTTTTGTATCGAACTAGAAGAATACATTGATTTGCGGAAGATTTTTGAATATTAAGAGAGAGAGAAGGAGAGAGAGAGAAAGAAAAAAATATAAAAAAATATAAAAAAAAAACGAAAAACCAGAAAAGTGAAATTTATTAAATAAAATTTAAACCATTTTTCATTAGAAATGAATTTTAAAAATTTCCTCTTCATACTTAACGGTATGGTATACAAAATTTCTTCTTTAAATAAAAAGCATTAAAAAATCTTTTGAATGCAAAGAAAATACAAAAAAAAAAATTAAAAAAGAAAACAGTTTTAAATCATAACGAGGTTATGTATTTCAGAGTGTGTGTGTTAATGCATATGTTTTTTTTTTTTTTTGTTATAAATTGGAACCTAAGTTGCCAGCTTCGTGGCTGTAAACTGATAAAATACTTCCTTTATCTTAGGTACTCAATTTGCTGCGAAAAGCAAACACTGAGAGAAAAGTCTTTTGCGCAACCGCTCTCTCTCTCTCTCTCCCTCTCTCCCTCTATATATATATATATATAGCGTATTTCTCTTTTTCTAACTCTTCTTCTTGCTAAGTTCATTAGAATACGTACATGAGCAAATCTTGCAGCAGCGTTTTGCTGATGGGCATGGGCAACTAGCAAACGAAAAAGCAGAGAGAAATCAAAGCTGATGATAAATAAAAATTGAATTATACTAGAGATTGCTTATCTTTAACCGGAGACATGTATACTTGACCTTAAAATTGGCCAACTTCAGCTTAACTTCGAAAACAAAAACCAAAACAAAAACAAAAACAAAAACAAATTATAACAATAAAATATTTATATTTGTAAACAGCTCGAATTTCAAGCTCAAACTTTCTTCGTTTCAGGTCTACTTATATTAAGTCCCGTTTGTAGAGTAAGTTAAATCATTTTCATCTTCAGTTGGCATTGAATTGAAAATATATTTTGGAATTATGGTTTTAATTACTACTTAGACTCAAAGTACATATAACTATGGTGGTCTCGAATCCGATAAACTAGCTGCCGGTGCTGTTAGTGCTCCAATACGTCCGTTGACGGCTGCTTATCCTTCCGCTACAACCGGTGCAGCCGTTTTCCCTACTGCTCCTACCGCTTTCGGGGGCGTTGCAGCTTCGGCCGCCACTGCTCCAGCGGGATCCTTTGGGGGTTTCGGCGCCACAGCTCAAGGTCAACGTACTATAACACCTCTTTCGCCCAGCACAACGGGCAAACGTCCTTCAACTCTACCCCAAAGACCTACAGCCGCTACTGCGTCTGGTTCACCTGGACTGTATGGACAATTTGGTGTTACTGGTGCTGTTAGAGGTTTAACTACAGCCACGGGCTCGGCAGCTCCTACTGACTCAGAGGGCGATTACTCCGCCATTCCTGGTGTACCCGGCATTGATTATCCCCTTTTTAGCCAAGTTCCTCCAACAAATTTTGATTGCGCTCAACAGGCTCTACCAGGTTATTATGCCGATATTGAAGCTCAATGCCAAGTCTTTCACATATGCGCTCTCAATCGTACTTATTCTTTCCTGTGCCCGAATGGGACCATATTTAGCCAAGAGGTCTTGGTCTGCGTTTGGTGGAATCAATACGATTGCGCTTCAGCTCCCAGTTTATACGCGAACAATGCATTCATTTATGATTACGGTACCGAAAGAATTCCCACTAATGCTGGCTATCAAGGTGGTGCACCAACACAACAAATCGGTCGCGGACAAAGCAATTTACTAAGCAATACCGGTAGAACGTCTGCTGGCCCATCTAGCGGTATATTCGGTGCTAATAGTTTGCGCGCCAACCTACCAGGAGCAAATAATATTGCCATACAATCTAATACTTTATCTACGGTACCATCGGCAGTTGGTCGCTTCAATCCTTCGGTTGTTGGTAATGCACCTTCTCAAGCATTTCCTGGCGCTACAGCTTCTACGTACGGCGGCATATTACGTCCTGCAAATGCAGCCGTTAGTTCTGCTGGGTCGGGCAATGCAGCCGCGGCCAATTATGGCGGAGCTATACAGGAACCTGCCTACTCAAATGCTCGTGTTGCTACACCAACTAGCAATCGGGAATACTTGCCGCCACGTCGAAATTAATTTCAAAAAATTTAAATAAATGAATTAAAGCAATTTTTCATTCATGAACAAATCATTAAAATGTTCCTGTTCTCGACGATTTATCCGCAACAAAAAAAAAAAAGAACACGTTCCAGCAAAAAGGCAACTTTAATGTGTACGTTAATAGGTTAAGATTAGATATTTTATATATCATCTCTTCATGCAATTCTATTTACTAAATTTTAAGGGCATGCCTTGTCTTTTTCTTCCTCGAATTTTTTTGCATTAAATCACACACACTTAAGTAGATATTTTTAAAACATCAATAAATTTTATTTGCAATTACAACAGATTTTCAATATGGTATTGGACCAAAAGTTGTTTATAAGAATTAAGGATAAATGAGGAGATCACAGATTGTACTTCGCTTTAAAGCCCTTTTATCATTCATCCCATCGCCGAAACTTGAGGAGGAAGCTTCAGAGATCCCATAGAGTATATTGTAATGTTAAAAAGATTTTGGCGCGTAATACTTTATTTGGGAGGATTCCCTATGGATCCTTTTAGGTACGGGTACTAGGGAGGTGTAGTCGTTATTGCCTACGCTGCTCGGCTTCATAAGCAACAAGTCTGTCCGTCTCTTAATTTGCCAATAAGTCTGGCCAAGAGACGGTCCCTATAGTTCAGGCGGATTGAACGCCTTATAAAATATAGCGAATAGAACGCTAGTTTTGAATTGCGATTAGCAATTGATAATACGCCAATCCGATAATTGTTAATGAGGTCTATTTAAACGTTTTCATAATAGCTGTGTTGATGTCAATGACCTTAGAAAGAACATCAAATAGAACACAGTTACTAACCCATTAATCAATTAACCGTTTCGACCGGACCGTATTGAAGGTTGGGTGTCCCAAACTTTACCCGAGATTTAAGTTAAATAGAAAATGAGCTTATTATACCCACCACTGAAGGCTGGTGCTGGATGCAACAATCATAAGGAAATAGCTTCAGTGACCCTATGAAGTATATATAGTCTTAATCAGCGTGAAATTTTGAATTGATTAAGCCGTGTCTGACCGTCTATGTGGTGCTTGTTGTTGGCATCCTTCTGGTCGCAAAAATGAAAATAACGACGTCAAATTTTTATATCATGATTGAAAGTTCTTGCACACAGGTTGGTTTTGCAAATGCGTCAAATTGGTCGGAACAGAAGAGCGCAGTGGGACACAAACTGAACGCAACTCCCACTTTCTTAATAAAAACTTGTGTGTTTTTTTATTCGTTACTCACAAATTATATAAATGAGAAGGTTCACAATTTCTACGTTTGCTTTACGAAACGTTCTACTACTCTTTACGTGCAAAACCGAAACAAATCGACCATGCCCACATAAAGTTACCAATGATTAAATTTTAATTTTTCCACGTTTTTAAAAATTTATCACAAGGCAAACTAGACAAAGTGTTTAAAACTATTTGATGCGTTCCTTAAATGAAGCAGAAGATGTTATCTCCCTAAAAATGGATTAACTCTTAAATGAATGCGGTGGGCGCCACGACCTGGTGGATTAATTTTTTTTTAATAATAATGTGGGTATCAATTAAAAGGACTTGGAGAGTAGAATGCGTGAAGCTAAGTGCGTTAGTTCCAAGTTGAATATCTCGGACGTCACGATGTAGTGAACTAATTTTTTCGTCACAAAACCGTTATAATACGCATCACACAAAAGAAATTGGAGAGTAGAATGCGATGCAATGTGTTAGTTGTAATACAGTTATGGTGGTCGTCTAATACATAAAGCCTTGGGGCGTTTAGAAAAATCGAAAATCTTAAGTGGACAAAGTGTTTATGTGGAGGGTACGCGAAATTCCAACCAAGCCGAGTATAACTTTCTTACTTGTTTTAACTGCAATTTTTTGATTGAATCGTAACATCCGTAGGACACGGATATACATATGGAATAGCGCATCTATCACAAGGCTTATATGGCTTTGCTGGCACGTACGCACTCTCTCGTCGAAATTTTCTTTGACGCAACATCGAATATCCTCCTTCCGTGCCAACCAACATGCAATGCACCAACATGGTGCATTTTTTGGCATGGACCATTAACTTCAAATATCCTCGTTAGAAGAAATGCAGCGATGTTAAATCACATGATCTTTTATATCAATATTCCGATCGTATATTCTACGAAATTTGCAAACCGTGGCCGCCCAGCTTTCATTATTTTTGAAATAGTATTCAGCAATGAAAACACATTGCGCTCTCGTGTAGTGCTCCATTTTGTACGAATCTTAAACTGTGCAAGAAATCGATATGACTCGGCGTCCAAAAGACTTTCATCTTGTCCCCGCAAATGGCAATCGAATTCCACACTTAATATTGCGTTAGTAAAGTTTCTTTTTAGAATCGAAGCGATTGTGGATAGAAAACCACTTTCATTATTTCAAAGCAAAAGTATTTCATTTTCGAATTTGTCAATATTAAAAATATAGTTTTGATTTTAAGTAAAGCCTTTTCCATTCTGGTCATTCATATATGTACAAATAAATAAAATGTCAAAAGCAATTTTGAATAAATTGCGAGTTTTTTTTGGAGTTCCGAAAAAGTACTTTAGTTTGCTTGCGGGTACAATCGCTGTCACCAGCTTATTAACAATCTTTTTCTCCGGCTTTCGTTATGAGACGAAAAAATGCAAACAATTTTTGGTTAATGTAGCGGCCATTATACTGCTGCGATTTGTTGTCCTCGAGCATTTAAGTTTTTCCATTCAAGCTTTCCTGGTAATGAAATGGGAACAATGGTCTTCTTCTGTCGGGTCTAGCGAGCTGACATCGAGGCATAAATACAATACCACCAAATATTTAAAACTTCGCCTGCACAGCTTGAAGGCAGAATTGGAATTAGCGCCACGTCATAAGGACGAATCAATAAATTTGGAATATAGAATGATAACGCATGAACTGTGGCTATATTCTAAGTACTTCATCGCTGTTATGGTGCTCATTATTTATTCGCGCAATCCTTACGTTTATTATAATACCCAAACGGTGCGGGCGACATTAACCAACTATCGTTTAGACACGTACGGCTTGGAAGATGCGAAAATAATTGAGGATTTATATACGTACATTAACAATACTCTCATACAACCGTTCAATGAAGGTGTAGACTACGATGATAAGCGTATAAAGGAGCCTGGTTGGCTGCATTTTCAGTTGGCCAAATTATTGGGTGTTGTACGTTTGCAACAAGCTCGTCATGCTGTCAAAGCAAATGGTATGAAATCGATTTATTTCACTAATGAGAAATTTATGCCTGACTGGGAGAAGAGTGATAAAAAATTTCATTATATGGACAAATATTGGCGTACATATGAGCCATGGCATGCTAAGAAGGACGGCGGACTCAGCACCTGGCTGCTGGGTAGCACACATTATGGCTCTTTGTACACATATTGGGACAATCAGGGCTATATGGCTTTATTGGCTCGTGATGCAGTAAATAGTGAAAAAGTTCTCAAATATCTAAAAGAACATCATTGGTTAGATAATCGAACTGCAGCCTTGTTCATCGATTTCACTTTATATAACGTGGACTCGAATGTTTTCACCATTTGTTCTTTAATAATAGAGCAAACGCCGTTTTCCAGCGTGGTATGGCATATGAAATTGAATTCGTCAGCCTTGCTCAGCAATATTGATCAGTTCTCCTACTGGTGGCTGCTTCTGCTCTTCTTATACGCTTTAGAACTAATACAATTTACAAAAGCGATGATTTTAAAAGCCTGGTATATACCCCAGTTTTTTGCCTCGTATTGGAATCGGGTCGATGTTTCAATTTTAATCATGAACTTTCTAATATTCGTAGTCTTGATTTTACGTGACAGTGCTGTGGTTAATTCTTTGAAGCATTTTGAGAAACTTAAAAAACTCGAATATGTGGATTTTCGAGTGCCTGTTTACTTGGACTACATCGCGACACTTATGGAAGGATTTCTGGTAGCTTTAATCACTATACGCATTTGGAAGGTTCTACAATTTGCTCCTGTATTCCGTTTATTTACACACACTCTATTTAAGGCCGCCGTTCCTTTGATGTGCAGCATTATTGGTTTACAAATCTTTCTAATGGCTGTGAGTTTAGCGACTCAAATTATCAACGGCTCTCATAGTGAAAATTTTGCCCGTTATTTTACCAGCATTACGTCAATAATAAGTTTCAGCTTTGGATTCAGTTCTCGCACTTCCCCTAAAGATTTAAGTCATGGTGGCAGCGTTCTGGGTTTTATACTTTACATTATTCTGATGTTCGTGATTGCTATATTTCTGATCAATCTTTTTGTGACACTGATAATTGAATACCTAAAGGAAGCCCGAAAAGAACGAGACCAACAGCAACCCGATCAATTGACTTATTGGGAATTTATTAAAGCCGAACTAAAACCCTTTAAACTTAACCTTAAAAAATTTATTAAACATTTTGCTCGGCGTAAAAAAAAACAAACGATTGCCGATGAAATTGAAGAGCGAATAGATAAACTGCAAATGCAACGCATAAAAGACGCACTTAAGTTGGAAAGGAACGCTCAACTTAAAAATAGAATAGAAGAACAAAGTTCTGATCAAATTTATGACTTGGAACACATTAAAGCTGAACGCATACAAAAAATACATCTCATATTCCAAACACAAATTGAACTAATCAGTCGTCTGTTGGATGAGGAGAATGCCGAAGACGAAAGCGATGACGAAGAAGAAGAATTAACGGGGAATTTGGAATTGTCAAGCGAAAATCAGGAATCGGAAAATCTTAACACCAACTAGAGCACTTAAAATAACCGACACATTAACGGTGTATGCGTTGAAAGCGCCATATTAGTGATATTAATAAACAACTTGTATTCAGCAAGTCTTCTAGTGGGTGGAATGGATACTGATCGGAATGATATCGGCAGCACCATCCCTCAAAAATGGTTGGTGCACCGTGCAGTTGCAGTCATGCTCAGTCAAAGACACATTACTGCTCCAAAGTCCTTTCTAAGTTTACAACGTTCCTGTCCAATATCGCATAAAGCCTCTGTAAAATACGTCGACGAAATTCGAAGCATAAGTCTAATGTATCGCTAAACAATTCATAATCATTTCCTATCTTAAGATTTTAAGAGAGTAATAAATTATTTTATGAGGAAATTTGTATTGGGAAAGAAGGCACTGTTTTTGAAAGAATGGATAATTCTGTACAACTTCTCGCCTTTGGTCTTTCAGCAACTTAGTTTTAACTCTTTATAAAAGTCAATAATCTCGGAATTTTTCGATGTGTCTTCCAGGTGGATGAAGTGCTCTTTAAATAATTTTCGACAGTCAAGTTTGAGATCCTTTTGTAAATAACTATGTTTACTCTTTTTGATTTTAGGTTCACTTGATGTTTTGGGGGGCACCGGGATTGAAGGATTGAACACCATTGACGTGCTATCAAATTGTTCAAATAGTTCCAAAGCCGTTCTATAAAATGGAAAAATAGAAAAAAGCGAATGAATAATAATGAAGCTTTTTATGCTAAACGAATTAAGAGTCCTTACAGTTTTCCTATTTCTGAAGGCAGAGAGCCTTCCCCAGTAGCTGGAACCCCATTAGCTATATGTAAAGCCATTTTGCGTACTGTGGGATGGTAATGACGGGCCAGCATTGTTAATTCATAGAGAGCCGTGCACGAGGCATTGCAATATTCTGGATCCTCCAATTCAGGATTGTATTTACCTGATCCAATGGTACAATCAGTGTCTAAGAGAATGTCTAGAACCGAAGTTAATTGAAAAGTTGTTTTAATGGTACCCAAACTGGCTAAAGTTCCGTGATGCAATAAATGCAAAGAAACAATAAGCAAACGTTTGACAAATGCCATTAAACGCTGCTGACTCATGTTGCGCCTGCGCTTCACTAATACCTCGTCCAAAGTCTTGAGAATTATACGAAAATCATCATGATTTTTTCCAGCATTTACAGCTAACATATTTCTATAGAAATGTTGATAAAAACGTATAGGGTCTATGTTCAGAATTTCTCCCTGACCTGACAGTATAGCAAATATGGTTTGTATACAGTGCAATTGTTCACGGTATCCCAAATCCTCTTGTGTTTCCAAAATGCGATTCAGCACATCAATTAGATCAGCAAAGAAATCTAAATTAATAACGTGGGCGAATCTAAGCGTTTGGAAAAGACGTTTAAGTAAAGGAGAAACTTACTAAATTATTTATTATGTAAAAGACTTACTCTGCCAATCCTTCCAGAATGGCACTCAATACTTTTGAATTGGGATCGTTTTTTAGTACCCGGAAGTATATAGTAAACATCATTTTGACTATCTCGGTTAGTTTGTAATTTTTCGTCTGTTTGTTCTCCTCGGCACGGGTCTCTTCTAATTCTTTATTCAATTCGGCCAATTTTTTCCGCCTTTTACGTTCTTTCTTGGAAAGATTTAGCACACGTTGACGATGCGCTTCTAATTTCTTTTGTTTCAGTTCATTTTCTTTTTCCAAATCCAAGTTAACATTTTTTATTTTTAACGCCATTAAGCAAGTAATGCATTCCAAATTAACATTATTATTTTTGGTCTTAATTAAATGATTTATGCGACGGATTATAAAAAGAGATATTTCCAGCTTTTTATCATTAGCAAATACATAGCGAAAACATTGGTTCACTGCTTCACGCATGCGAGGATAATTACAATTCAACATATACACAAGCAGTTGAGCAACATTTTTAACGTAATTGAAGTAAGGATGGGCGATAAGAATCTCGCACATACTTTGCACAGACACTTCAGCCATTTTAATAGCCTGAGGTGTTTTGTTAGCCTGGCCACGTCGATTTACTGCCGCCGTTAATTTCTCCAAACGTTGTAAGAACTTTTTAAATTGTTGCAGCAATGCATTTTCATAGGTTACTCTCTCCAAGGTAGCCTTGCGCACATGTTGCATTTTAGTATCAACCTGACCCACACGATATTCCGGTAATATATCTTTAAAAATTTCTGTTAAAGAAACTAAAGCTAACTTTCGTATAGTCAGCAAATTAATTGATCCCGTGGAAGTAGTTTCATCCATAAGCTCAAATAAAGCCTTAAAATTTCGAATTTTATCTTCAGGTTTCTCCAAAATACCTGAGCATATAATGCCAATGCGATATTTTTGGCGTTCTATTTCCTGCTGGCGAGCTATTAATAAATCAGTAGTTGTTATTACTTTGTTTTCTGGGTTAATCGAAGCAATGTTCGCATCCTCATCATCAACAACGTCTTCGTCGCTATCCGCATAGAGCTCCTGTTCTAGCACATTGTCCTCATTTTTTTTCTCCTCCTCCTCCTCCTCCTCTTTTTGTTTCTTAATGCGTTTTATTTTCGCCTTGTAATCTACTTCTGCGGATCGGGCAATAATATCACCTTCGCGACTTTTGATAGGCAATAGATTCACTTTCACCTTTTTATTGTCCAATTCTTCAGCGGTTTTGCTTGCATATTGCTTTTCCAAGCTAATAGAGTGTTTAAGATCTTCATGGTTTTCTTCCCCTATTTCCTCTACATATTTACGTTTCCTTTGCTTAGAATTTTTACTTAATTGCAAATATTCCAAATCTTCATCTTCCAACATATCAGCTACTTTATCCACTAGATCGTCGCCATCCTCCTCATCTGTTTGATGTGTTAAATTTGAGACCCGTGTCTCCGGTCTATTCTGCCGCTTTTTCTGGGCTAAATTATCTTTTTTTCTTGCCTTTTGTATAAAAACGTTTTGCGCTTTCTCCTTCGCAGCTTTCTGTTGAGCTAATTTTTGCTGCTGTTGTTTGGTTTGTGGAACCTTTTTGTTTTTAAGATGAGCGGCTCGTTTAACGGAACTAATTTTTACCTTTTTCTATAAATTGAAAAAAAAGGTGAGAAGGAAAGAATGAGAATTTTTTGCTTAACGAGAAAGATCAAATAAGGTATATACCATTCCCATTTTTAGCTGAAAGAAATAGCTTTTTATAATTTTTTTTTTTTATTATTTATCTATTACTAATTCTTGTTATTAATTTCAAATAATTATTTGGAAATTGTTAACTCAAAGCCGTATTAAAAAAAATAAAACCGCATGTATAAACAGTGTTAACCAACTATTACCAATATTGCCATGACAAAGGTGACCACACTTTCACTTAATTTTAATGATAAATGTTATCTTTTGGCTAAGACAATTGTTTTGATAGTAGTACATGGCACTGAAACAATAATTATAATGAAATTAAATTTTATTGCATTTTATTGGAATTAAATAGAATATTAAAAGAAGCAAAATACGTTTACTTATCAAATTACTTCTTAAGGTAAAAATATTAAATAACAATAATGCACTTTTATCGATAATACTAAAACATACCATCACTAATAATATAGATATATAACAATAATATCCTTTTCTTATAAATTATTTAAAGGCCTTGTTCATTTAGGCAAATTAAAAAATAGATTATTTTAAATTTTAACAGACTGAAATAGAAAATGTCCGGGGATGAAGAGGATTATATGTCCGATAAATTTCTAAATGGGTAAGCACCGAGTAATGCTAGAATTAATTTAATAATTTTTAATGTGTACATGTTTAGCGGAGAAGATGTAAGACCTACGTTAATGTACAATCGGGCGAAAAAGAGAGAATTAGCCGTAGCAGAAAAGCAAGAAGAAGTAATTAAAAATCAAAAACGTAGCAAGAGGGAGCGTTTGGGTTTTATGGACAATGAAACACTGCAGGATGCATTAAAGAAGCCGTTATCAAGCGATAATAAAGGTTTTCAAATGTTAGCCAAAATGGGCTATAAAGCGGGCCAAACATTGGGGAAAAGCATAGCAACTACTGACAAAGAACAAAAGTCCGGAACAGAACCGATTGGTATAACATTAAAATGTGATCGGCAAGGTTTGGGTAGAGAAGCGGCTTTAAACGAGTTAAGAGAAAAACGTCGAGAAATAACGCGAAAGCGTTTACTAAAACAAAATGATGGAGAAATTAGTTTAGAAGAATACCGGAAAAGAGCCGCACAAAAAGCAGAAGAACGTTCAATATTGAATGCTTTAAGGTAAATTCTAAAACAACGTCTAACTTAACAATCTATTTTAAAACAAATTTTTCTACTTCCGCTTAAAGAAAGTGCCAAACAACCTGTGAAAATTTAGATCGCGAAGCTCAAGTCGAGAAACCTGTGTATTGGTTTTGGTATGAAAAGGAAACGGAAGATCTTGAAACAACCGAAAATACTATTGAAGAGGATTACGGAGACGATGATTACACAAATGCTGAGAAACTAGAAATGCTTACCAGTTACTTACGCACATCGTATAGATTTTGTTACTGGTGCGGAATACGTTACGAAAGTGACGACGACATACTTGGGAACTGTCCCGGTCTTAGCAAGGATGACCATTGATTGTAAAATTTGTCCTATATGTTAATAATATAGTTATGTATATTTTAAGCTTTATATAGTCTTGTAAATATATAAAAATTTGAAGATGCGCTTACAATTGAACTATTTCTCTTAATATACGTAAACGAATAAGGAAAGTAAGTCGGGAATAAATTTCATTAATTTACACGTAAAACGGAATGCTGCTAAACACGTCCATCTAGCTTTTGTATCAGGTCGTGACATTTTTCAATAACGCTATAAATAAACGGGCGTTCCATGGGATCCATACGTAACATATAACGTATTAATTCATGGAGATCCTATATACGACATCAAATAGCGATGAAAAAGGTGGATTGATTGAGTGGTGTGCAAATCCGAACTTACTTGCGAGTAAATGTTTTCATCAGGAATGTTGATGTTCCCACTTAATACCGCCAAAGCTACACTGTCGCCTTTTTCGTAAATGGGATCGAAAGGGCAATGAAAGAAGCACATAGCATATAAGACACAACCTAAGCTCTGAAAATAAAATTAATGTATTTCGAATCTATTATATTTGTCTTAATAGAAATTATGAAAAATTAAACTATTCCCTATTTACCCAAATATCTGTGCGTTCATCGATCGTACAATAAGATTTCACAGAAAATAATTCGGGAGCGCGATACACTATTGAACTACGTTCTTCTGCTTCATCTTGTAAGCGTTGCGCTTGTGTTTGACCGCAAATTTGTAGGCGGGCTTCAGTCATTGATCCTAAGTCCACAATAATGGGTTCAAAAGAATCGTTCAGACAAATATTTGCAGTTTTTAGATCCCTATGGGCTAGTGGCACTGGTTTAGCATCGTGTATGGCCCGCACCCCTTCGCAAATGCCCAGAAATATCTGCATTACCTGAGCTTCGGGCATGTGATCTCGTTTTTTAGCTCGCATGGTCAAATGATCTGCCAACGAACCGTGTTTATAGTAAGGCAACACTATATACAAGTGACTGACGGCATTTATCACAATATCCGCTGATCCCTTTAACTCGAAATCGAGAACTTTGATGACATGTTCCGAATCAATGCGTTGACAATTTTCAATTTCCCGTAAAGCTATATTCTGATCATCTACGCTATGGCAGGTAATTCGCTTAAGGGCATACAATTTTCGTGTAATATTGTTCTCCACAAGATCTATTAAACTGAAACCACTATTTAGAAAATTAAAACAACAATTAATTGTCCAAAGCGATAATCTTCTTGTTCATTAATCATTTATTTACCCTTGAGCTAATCTCTCGCGAACTACATATCTAGTTGAGTTGATGTTAAGTTGCTCCTTCGAGCAAAAACAGCCACGTTTCATAATTAAAGTCCAACCGAAGCTATTCATTTTTATTATTCATATGTATTAAAATTTTCAACTTAAAAGTAATTTCAATAAAAACATTTAATTGTAAAAATTTTTTTAATTTAATAATTAGTTAGTAAGCACAACAACAATTTATAGCGAAATACTAATACGAAATGTAAATAGAGAATTATGGAGAAAGGTAGAAAGAAAACGAAAGACAAGCAAAGAAAAGCAAAAAAAAAAATAAAAAAAAAATTAAACAATAAAACAGCTGTCCAAAACAACAGTTGTAGAAGAGATCAGCTGACTGCTTAGCTGTTTAGGAAATAAGTCGACCTCTTTTTATTTTTTTTGTAGAAAAATACTAAGTTTTAATAGAATGCTAGATAATAAAAATAAAAGTACAAATGCAAGCGAAGAAGAAACAGAATTATGGCAGGATTTTTTAAGCATAACACCTGATCCTCCCGAAAGGCGTGACAAATGTGAGAGCTGCAAGTGAGTTTGATTTGAAATTTTTGTTATTTTGCCTTTCTATTCAATTCAATGTTTTAGGCGTCCGCAGGTGGTTTGTTGGTGCCCTTCGCTACCCCATCCCCCGTTGATTGTTAAAAGTTCTGTAGTTATTTTGCAGCATCCAGCTGAAGAAAAACGTACTTTGAGAACTGCATTAATGTTGCAATTGGGCTTGAGTGCTGGTACTTGTGTAGTTTATAAAGGAAAACGTTTTCCTAGCCCCAAAAATCAACATGAACTTGAGCCCATTTTAAAGGCTCCCTATTCTTTGCTATTATATCCCAGTAAAACTTCTGTGCCTTTAGAGACTATAAAACAACAGATTATAAGTGGGTCAGTTCCTCCTCCTGGACCTCCTGGAACATTTACTTTGGTATTAATTGATGGAACTTGGCCGCAGGCTAAAGCTATTTACGCGAGCAGTCCTTTATTACATCGAATGCGTCAAGTTAAGCTTATAGCGGCCGGCTGTAGTGATTACATTATACGCACACAGCCAACCGAAGGCTGTCTCAGCACTTTAGAAACGGCCGCTCAATCGTTAGCCCTATTAGAGGACAGACCGGAATTGCGCGAATTATTAGTTAAGCCCTTGCATATGCTATGTAAATATCAACTCGACAATGGAGCTGTAGAGCATCAATCTAAGGAATTTCGTATCAAACATCAACAATACCCCAAGCAGATTGGTAAACGTTTAAACCGTTTACTGAATTATAGCGCTATTTGCCGAAAAGAATCCAAAGGAGCTGAAGTAGACTTGACAACCAGCATCTTATACTGCGAACAAGAGAAAACGTGAAGAAAACGTTACCCTACAAACTATTTGGTGGATCATTTTATATAAATCTAAAGACATGATTACAGAGTAAACTATGTATAACGTACCAATATTAAATAGAACCTTTAACAACTATTTTTTTCTTTAACTTGAGCATAGTTGGGGAAGGTTAAGTTGCGGTTGTTATTATAACATAATGTTGTATTAATTAGTTCCGCATCTATCCATGATAAACTAAGCCTGCATACAATTTCTATATCTCTTTTTCTGCTACTAACGTGGTGGTAAGCCGCTAAAGTATGCATTTGCGAATGCATGATAAGTGTGCATAATAATGCTCATATATAAATAAAGTTGGGAATTGTATGCAGTTAGTTTCTATCAGAACTTGTGAACGTTCAGATTTATATCCACATCAATACTAATAATGCCTTTGAAGACTTCCTCTGCTTTGAAAGGTCCACAGTCTAGCCGTGTTGTAGTAATAGGCTCAGGACCTTCCGGTTTAGCAGCCGCTACGCGTTTAGTGGAAGCCGGATTTGAAAACGTTTTAATATTAGAAGCTGAGAATCGGATAGGCGGCCGCGTATATACCGTTCCCTTCGGCGATAACGTGGTGGATTTGGGTGCGCAATGGTGTCATGGTGAAAAGGATAACGTGGTCTACGAAGCTCTAAAGCGTTTGAATCGTTTAAA
>KK503068.1:0-29719 GCA_000688735.1 Glossina austeni | reverse complement strand
TCTCAACTATAATATAATGCTTTCACTTCTTAGCTAATAATTTTAATTGTTAAGTTAATTATTAAAATAAGCAAATAAATAAAAACGGATAAGAATCGCATAACTAAGGTGGAAATAGCACTGAAAGAGTAGACAACATTTAGGCGGTTTTTTTTTCTTCATTTTTTGTTTTTATTCGCTTTTATTTTTCGATTTTTTTTTTTTTAACAGAAATAAGACGATCTTCAATTACATTTGTTTAACAGATGTACAGCAGCAGCAGTGCGTAGATAAATAAATGTTAGACAGGTTTGTTTCTAGCGTCCACAAGCGCTCTTAGCATTAAACACTTGATTATAGAATATAAACGAACGCATGCGTTTGGTTCATTACCTGAGCATACACACACACACACAAACAACACGCGTAAAAAAAAAAGAAGGAAAATGTACTCTCAGTATCGAATTTTCTTTAACGACTTGATTGACTTACTTTTCTCTTGCTCACAAATCTCTATAGAATCGCCAGTAGCAGGCCACATATATTTACGTATTTTAGCGTCACTTAATTTCCAATTTTTTATAAAACCAGATTTTTCATAGAAACAACGAAGAAAACACTGAAATTTTATAGTATTTTTTTTTTATTTTAAACATAAAAATATGTATTTGTTGCTCAATCTTAAGCTTACCATGCCAGTCTTATCCGTTACATCTGGTAAGGAGCCAGAGGAATTGAAGCTGGTTAAGTAGTCTTAAAAAAAGAAAAATTCGATTTTTTCTCTTACTTGTATTTTGAAGGGGTACGACCATCGCAAATTTTTTACAAAAATTAATTTTTTTTTTTTGTTTAAATATCAATATTAAAATATAATATTAAAAATTATAATATTAAATAGACAAAAAAAAACTATGATTTTTCGAATAAAATTATAGGGCGGTATACGGACACTTGAGACTTTAAACGCATCTTTTTTCGTGGCAAGCAGCATGACTTGAATAATTTTCATTGCAATATGTTTGAAGCAACATTCTCTAGAGAAATACGTAGGACATGTTCGATAAGATAATGTAAGCAACTTTTTTTACGCGGACTTATAGAACATCATCAGGAGCGAGTTGACTTAGGCCCATCTTTTACCATATCACAATCACTTTCTGAATCGATTTAAGCTTCTACGTCTGTCCGTCCTTTTGATGTCTTTCAACGCGATTTGTGTTCAACCTATCATTTCAGATGAGATTCGGTGCACTGGCGTGTTTTGGCCATGGACGATGATGATTATTAAAAATGTCTCGGATCGGAGCCCTTTTTCGATCACTTCCCTTATAGCCCTTTATAGACAAAACTCATTTTACGAAGTAGTGTAGGTTATTTAAGGATAATGTTTTTACGTGTTTATTAATGGAAGAGTGCATCGAGTTTTTTCAAGTATTCGCTAATCACAGAGAAATCAATATTTGCCAAAAATGGCAAATATATCTCGGGATATAAGAAAGTAGATGAAAGGATTTATTTTAATTCATATTCGCTCGGTGCTGCAGATATCCTTAAATTGGTACCGCCTGGCGAGAATAGCTTCGGTACTATCTTTTTTTCAATATTTTCCAGATATCATTTTTTTTTTTTTTTTTTTTTTCAGTACTTAAATATATCTTTAATTATCTCCCCGAATATTATTATTCTACTGCATATCCTTCAAACCAAAAAAAAAAAAAATTATATAAAAAAAGCTGTTCTTCTATTTTTTAAATTGTTACGGTGGTCCTATCCCCTAAATGGACTGCAATTCTCCGACAACTTACCGGTTGGTATTGAAAAGCTCGAATTACATTCTTCAATAACATCATCGAAATCCACAGTGTCTGCAGCTTTCATGGTAACACTAACCTCAGCAGTATTCGAAAGTAAATTTTTACGATTTTGAAGAAATTTTTCCTCACTTACAAGATAAATATCACCATTGTATACAGGAGTTCGATAACTCAAAGTAGAGTTTAAGAGAAAATTTATAAAAATAATAAAATGCAATAAATTCATAACGATCGAGAGTACTAAGTACTAACGGCCAAGCAGAGAGTCTTCACTATTGAGTACCGGCTAATAGTGGATGAATTTATACTGTAAAGCTAAACCGAAAGTATTTATATGAACTGCATTCAACGTAATTTGTTATGATTCTTTTATTGATAAATATAAATAGGAAAATATATATATATATATATACATATATACATACATACGGTAAATAATTGATTTTGTTTTTTCACAATTATTTTCAATTACCATAATTTTATCTCTATTGTTATTTTATACGCTTCAGAATCACTCTCGTGCCATTTAATCGTATTCTATAGGTTTGTGTGAGGGTAAGTGTGAATAAACACATGAAAGTATTGTTTACATTGTAATCGTTTGAATATTCAATTTTGGTTAGTGATTTATTTGCTAAACACAACTTGCGGGAAATGAAGGAGACGGGAGGCCATAGGTAAAGCAAAATTCTCTCTCAACAAAAACTAGAAACGGCACAAAGTAAAGAAAGGAGAGGAAAGATAGCAATTACAAATAAGGAGTGAATGAAAATAAATAAAAACATTAGAGCGGATCATGGCCCACCATTCGATAATTATCGAACGTAATTTTGTTTAACACAGTTCAGTATTCATGTGACTGATTTTTCAACATACAGCTCTGCCTGGGGAAGTTGGAATCATTTTCAAGAATGCAAAACAGACAGACGGACAGACGGACAGACGGATAGACAACCCTAGGTAAACTCAGAATCACTTTCTTTGTACAAAAGGTGGGCCAGCATAATAAAAGACGGATCCTATCTCAAGCACGACTGGGTTTTGTAAAATAAAAACAATTTTAAGCTTTTTATAGAGGAAAGAGTTTTTTACTTGAACGTTAATTAGAAAGAAAAAAAGAAAAAAAAAAGAAAATTAATATTTCAGTTTGCTTTTCGGTGAAGATTGAGACGGTTTGTGCTTAAAGCAAAGAGTATTCTATTTGTTGTTAGGTTATTAGGTTATTAGGTAACGCAACGGGAACTTAGAGCAATGAGTATTTAGTTAATAGGATAGGAGGATAAAAAAAATCTCCACGGGCTTATTACATGTAATATCAATCTGGAAATAAAATTTGTTATAAAATTTACTTAATTTTTATAAAATAATTTTAAACTAATTTTTTAATAATTTATTCTTTGCAAAATGGATTTTTGTCTTAAATAACTCTATGCAATGTCCACGTTGCATCCAAACGTCAAACTTTACCACCCCAGGCTCTTTTCACCAAATAGGAACCTCTTTCGGCTATCATCACGGCAGGAGCATGAGTGTTACCAGCCGTAACCTTAGGCATTATGCTGGTATCCATTACTCTGAGGCCGCGTATACCGTGAACTCGTAACTCAGGATCTACTACAGCCATCGGATCATGGGCAGGTCCCATTTTACATGAGCCTGCCTGATGATTTTCTGGTCCCGTGTTTTGACGAACAGCACACTCCCAATACGCCTCGGTGCCAAATGTAAAAGACTCACAACCCTCGGCCACTGTTCTATCCAAGCGCATACCGTATTGCCTTAAAGGTGACGTCTGAGATAATTTAATGGCAAATTTGATGCCTTCTATTAAAACCTTAACATCCCTTTCATCGGTTAAGTAATTGGCCACAATTTTGGGTGGATCTAAAGGATCCGATGAGGCCAATGTTATATAACCTCGGGATTTGGGATTTAAGACTGCCGGGAAAATTTGTACACTACGAGAATTATTCGATAAAAGCTCTCCAACTTGGCCTGTGCGTGCACAGCTTGCTAAATAACCACCAAAATAATATTGAATATCGGGTACACCCGGCCGGTCGGCATAGCGAGTAGCCATCTTAGCAGTGACATCAGAAACTCCTGTACCGGACATTAGACCGTCACGAAATAGTAAATATTCCATAGCAGTCGCCCAATTCAAAGGAGCGGTATCGGCATCATCGATGAAAAAGTTGGTAAAATATGCCACGTGATTATGGAGATTTTTACCCACTCCCGGTAAATCGTGCACAGACCTCACGCCTACCTTTTAGAAGAAAATACGTTTTGTTTTGTAAAAAGAAAAACAAAAGTCGTCTCACCTTTTTTAAATCTTCTTTAGGACCGACGCCACTTAAGAGGAGAATTTGCGGCGAGTTTACTGCACCACCGCTTACTATTACCTCTTTTTTAACCAAAATTTTACGCATACTACCGTACTGGTCGATCACTTCCACGCCCAATACTGTCTTGCTATTCGGCTGTATGAGAACCTTAGTTACTGTTGTATTTAATAAAATATGTAAATTGTTACGGTGTCGCGCGGGCCTCAAAAAGGAACGGGCCGAACTCCAACGTATACCGTTTCGCGAGGTCATCTGAGCTATCATAAATCCCGTTGTATTGCGACCGTTCAAATCGTTTACCGAAAATCCTAAAATTTGATTAGAATTTAATTGAATTTAATTAAAAAAAAAAAAAAAAAAACTTTAGCAATGATTTGTTACCCATCTCTTCACCGCCCTTTAAAATAGCATAAGATAGGGGAGGATTGTAGGGAAACCTTGATACAGGCATTAGGCCACCTTTAGCATGATATTCTGTGCCGACTTCGTTCAATTGCTGATTGTCTTCGGATTTCATAAAGAACGGCAGCACTTCTTTATAACTCCAGCCCGGATTACCCATCGCCGACCAGTCGTCATAGTCTTCGGGATTACCCCGTATATACATCATGCCATTTAAGACTGATGTACCGCCAAGCACTTTGCCACGTGGCCAGTAGCAACGTTGCTCTTCAGACGAGAGGCAAGCCATTTTCTCCGGTTCAGTATTGTAGCGCCAGTCAATATCGCTACCTATGAAATTTAGGAACATAGAGGGTATCTGAGCACCTACCGGTTCATCGCCACCTTAAAGCAAAAAAGAAAATCAAAATCTGTATAATTTTAATATTGACTTCTTTTTCTAAAACGAATTTCCAGTTGCTTTAGCTTAAATTAAGACCCAATAGGTAAGAAACAATCCTTCGTTCGTCTCTATTTGGATTAATTTATTGTTTGCTTACTGCTACCTCAAGTGAGTGGTTTGAACTAAGTAAAGTGCCTTTCTATGCCAATTTGCCCACCATTATGCGCTGCTTTCTTTAAAATAATAATAATTCGCAAGCCATAGCCCCATCCATTTACCGCCTTTATGTTATAGCAAAGCAATTAAATCTAGTCAATGAATAAATTAATACATAAAGAGATGGTCTATAGTTTTGCGTTGCAAAGCATGTGTAATGTATGCGCGCGCGCGAGTGTGTGTGTGTGTGTGTGTGAAAGCCACAAGAAAGACATGTGAGAAAAGATATTTGCTTTCCCTAATTCTAGCAGACTTTTTGCAGCTACGAAACATCTTTTGTATGACGAATGGTTGGACGCACTGAACATATGCAGAACATAACAGAATGTATGGCATAAAAACTTTCAAGAAAGATTGAAAAACGAAAATTGATTTCTTTCGAAAAGTATCAACAAGCTTATGGCTCGCATATAATCGCATTGTGATATTATTGAAAGTTTGCCCTGCTTACCATCCCTCCTCATGCAACGTCTTCTAGAGAAATAGTTTTTGTATGAAAAAATTTGGCGATTTTCAATATTTCCTGATGATCGAAAATCGATGAAAGGTAGGAACTTTGCATCTAATGCTGGTGGCACCCCCTTCTGAACCCTCTCCCACACAAAAAAGCTTCTTATACAGGAAATAAGTTTTTATTTAGCAAGACAGAGGAGATGTTGGATTTCCTATGATGAAAATCGGTTCAGAATAGTGAGTTAATATATAAATTTGCTATCGTAAATTTGAAGCACATTGCTCTTGTAGCACTAGAAGTTGTTATTAGTATGACCGAACAAAAGTTTTATTCACTTTCTTATTATGATGTATTTATTTATTATACCCATCGCCGAGGGATGGCGGGTGGGATGTGTGATGCCTGGTATTCATTTTGTGAAGATGTTTGCAACGCCCAGAAGAAATCTTTAGAGGCTCCACAGGATATATGCATTCTTGATTAGCATCGAATTGTGAACCGATTTAAGCTTGTCCGTCCGTCCGTCAGTGTAATGTCTGTTGTAAACATTTTGCTGGCCGCAAGAATCGATTTCAAATTTGGCATTTTCAGAACCATTGCAAGTTCTTGCACGCAGCTTGGTATTGAAAATGGGCCAAATCGAAGTCAAAGGACACGGCCACAGAGCTACCTCTGTTTATCGAAAGGAATAAACAGTTCAAAGGGTCGAATGATGGACAGTATTTTCTTGTTACGATTTGTTATTTCTTCTAATCATTCCGGATACTTTTTACACAGATTTAGCTTTTAAAAACAGTCCACTGAATGTTAACTAAAGTGTCTTATTCCTTATTCACCCCACTCATCATCGAAATATGCTCAATTCTTTAGTCTTTCAACCTATTTTCTCATAGGAAATTTGCGCACCTACCAATCTTCCTATGGCCCATATTTTTGCCCCACTTCCTGTCTACCTAATAAATTTAGTTTAGTCTGAGTGTTTAATATTTTAAGCTATAAAAGTCCATTAACACCATTTCGAATGCGATTATTGAAGAGTATCAGGATCACCCTCAACTTCTACTTAAGATATTTCGATATCAATAAAACCAACATCACCTCTAAGTAATATAGGGTATAAATGTATTGCTATTATAAGGAATAAAAATTAATTTGTTGTAAAATAAAAAAAATAAAAAAAAAAAAAACTATAATTAATAAAAGCAAACCTGTTTCTTTGCTCTTTTATGCAATTTTTAATGAGATAATAATTTATAAAAATTACTATAAAGTTACGAGAACTTAGTCAGGTAATGAACATTTGCTGAGCTTTAAAATTCAACAATAAAAGATTTGGGCCTCGGGGACATGCCAACAATTTTTTTATTTTCTTTCTTGATAGCAAAATAAAGCTAGAATTAATTCCTCCTGTCGTATATATGTTTGAAACTGGGTCGATCAGCATTTATTAAGAAGTTGCATAAATTAACATTTAACATAAATTAACATAACATTAATAAGTGGGATGGAATGTTAATTTGCATCAGCTAGTGGTAAATACAACGACTACTTTAGCTGGTTTTTGATGAAACCGCGTTCAGTTTTGATTGTCACAAGTTTCGGTTGTCACAAAATTAGATTAAGAACTTGAAGCGATTGCCCATTGAACCAATACCAACTACATCGACGTGCTTTAATGTTGGAACAAATTTTTCGTTGTTCCTCCATCTTGTGTGTAAAATTATTTGATTTAAGATTTAATTCAGCGGCAGAGAATAACTTTAACTCATCATAAAAGTAGCATTCTAAACTCGTGCGGTACTCATAAAGCAAACCACTCCGAAGACGATTCATCTGCCCTTCAGGCATGAAAATGACCTGATATTGATATAATGTCGGGGTTGTTAGCAGATCATAATAATGAGCGCTTAATGTGGTCAATTGGCTCTTTGTTAGGATATTTTTACATACCCTACCTGCCTTTCACTCGTTTCTAGGAGATAGTTATAGGGGGTTTTATGTCAAGTTCTCTTATGGGCTATAAGAAAGTTGGTAGAGCGGGGCCTGCTAGGTACCCTTAGCTGGAAGTACTTATGTAGGATTTTAGGTGAAGTTATTTTAGAGACTCCAATTTACATGTTCGCTTCCGCACCAGGCAAGTTACGATCAATTTTCAATCAATGTTTTGGATAGTTTTCTACACTCTTTCGTTCGTTACAGCAAGTTTGAGAGGAGCATAAATACATTTCTGGCTATTACAAGCATTACTGTGGGCGGATCACATTGCTGTTTAGCTGTCCATCTAAATTCTTGCAATTACGATCATTTCAATAGCAGACGACAAATAGTGGAAAGAAAATAAACCGATTGATTAAGAATGTAGTTTATGGCGACTTCAATGCTTGTACATATATATGTGTGCTGTCACATTGCACATCGTCGCGGTTTGTTGTCAAGTATTGTATAAATACAAAACCACTTACTTCGTCTCATACCTATTATTTCGCATTAGATATAAACACATATACACATTTTTATTTGTAAGTGTATGAACTAATGATGCTATAATTATGAGGTTACAATTTAAAAAAAAGGAGAAAATTATTACATATTTGTAATTGAGGCTGTATATGTAATTGAATAATTTTATTGGTTCTACAACTTTTAGACAAAATCTCATAATTTCAACTCGCCGACTAATCAAAGACTGACGAACACAAAGATCTTTGCAATTCGTTATTCATATTAATCAATAAGGGCTCTACAGTGGTAATTGCTTGGTAAATTAAATCTAATAAACTTTCTACAGAGCACAAGAAAAATGAAGGACGGAGGGACGAACGTATGGAAAGTGATTACATTATTCAGGCTAATCAATAAGGACTCTGCAGTGGTAATTGCTTCGTAAACTAAATCTAATAAATTCTTTGCAGACCACAAAAAAAAGGAAAGACGAAGGGACAGACATTTGGAAAGTGATTTCATTATTCATGGTAATCAATAAGGGCTCGACATATTTAGTAATTGCTATGCTATATAAGACAAATAATGAAAGGAAAGACGGACAGTCAAACATTTGTCATTTGCAATTGGGACTCTCTAATGATTATCCCTATAATGATGGGTAAAATTTGAGCATTGTCGACCGACCCTCTTGACAGTCATCACTACAACACAAACGTAATTCACATATTAGTACCACAATGACAAACAAATATTAAGCTAAAAAAAAAAAAAAACTTAATTGAATAAACGATAATTTGAGAATAATTTACATAATATTAATATAAACTCTTGTACCGGCTTCTATTAGTAAAACCTTCCATTGCGGTATTTCGGATAAACGTGAAGCTACCACCGAACCAGCCGAACCGCCGCCAATCACAATAAAATCGTATTCATAATCTGGTTCTGAGCGAAACTGGAAATAAAAGCAAAGCAGAGAAGAAATATGATACAATTGAATTAACTCTACTCTAATATCAAAATAAGTTAAGTTTATTAGACAATAAACTGTAGCTTAGACTGGGTGTAGATAAAGTGAAACATAAGTATTTGAAAGACTTACCCTTGAACTAGCGCGACCACAAGGATCTTCAAGATCACATTGCGAGCGTACAAACACTTCCAATAGGCCCATAAATAACATGAATGCATTGCCACCGCATGTTGAGGCCAATGTCGGACCCGTAGGCACCCCCACCAAACAATCACATTTGCCACTGGACATGACTTCGCCTCAGTAAAACAATATTCAACTTTGTTCGAGTGTTCGTTAGCGATTGTGTTTGCAGCTCTCTTGTTATGTTTTTTCCTTTTTTTTTCTTTTTTCTTTTTATTTAATGGCTTAATGTTGTAGCGGCTTTTGGTCAACTGTAGTAAAAAAATTAAAACAATAATCAACTTATAGCTTTTGTTTTTTCCTTTTGTTTTTTTTTTTTTTTTTGTAAGTAAAACTTTTGGTTTGTTGTCTGCTTTATTTATTAGCTGACAACTTGCATGTCATAAATAAACCTGTACGTACAATGTAACATAGAGTTTAACTGTATACGTTTGTATACACACAAATCATTATTATTTTTTTTTTTTTTTTGTTTTTCTCAACAAAAAACAAAAATGAATTAGAAAAAAATTTGCGCAGAACTTGATATTGGTATTGTGAACATATTCAACTGATAAGTTAATCACTCCACAACGATATTGTGCTGTGTTGTACTCTGCTTTGGCATGTGGTAGCGTTATGTGTTGCGCTGTGCTGTGTTACAAATAAGTTTTGAATGGAAATTAAATTAGTCGCTGTGCGTTTTCTATTTTGGAAATTTGGAATTAAAATTATTTCAATCATTACCGGGTATAATTAAGGAAAACGCTAAAGTTAAATAATATTTTTATTAATACTAGTATTTCTATAATTCGTTTAAATTTTTATATATTTTTTAGTTTTAATGGAGTTTAATTAGAGCAAGTTTCTCGCTTAAGTCTTTTGTTAGGGAAAACCTTCAACTAATTATGGCAGAGAAATCCACAATAATTAACTAATTGAATGAAAACATATTCGATATGAAAAATGTTTATACAGACCAAGCGACATTATAAGAATTTGTATTCCAACAAAACAATAGCGAGATTTTTGACGAAACATAATTAAAGTTTTTCGTTTAAGTCTTTTATTAAAGAAAGCTTTCAACTAATAATCGAAAGGAAATTCTTTACTATTGACTTATGCCTGGTGCACGGACATTCGGGTGTTGAGGGCAACGAAACGGCTGACTGTCTAGCTAACAGGGGAGCCCGAGGAACCATGCGAGGTTCTGAACCGTTCTGTGGCGTACACATTAACAGGCAATGTGTAGGACAACGGTGAGCGAAAAGATTCATAAAATCTTCTCGTAGGGCAATCACAAACTACTGGAACTAAGAAGAAGCGACCTACGTTTAGTCATCGGCATCTGCACGGATCATAATTCCCTCAGCTACCATCTGAAAAACATCGGTATGTTTGATACCGATTCATGCAGATTCTGCCAAGGGACGAGTGAAGCGTCCCATTACATCACATTCTATGTGAATGTGAGGCGATTTGCAGAATCAGACATCAAGTGTTTGGTGGGCATTTTACCACTCCGGACACGGCACGGTGGTCCGATCCAAAGAAGGTGGCGGGATTCATAAAAATCCTAGAAGTGAAGGACTATGGGCATGGGCGTGTACAAGAGATGTTCTAGGTTACGGTACGTCTTGCCCACGTAATTAATGATTAACAAGAACAAAAATATATTAGAACTTATATTATGTATAAAATCTGTTATATCGTTTGAGTGTTATAAAAATTGTCATGCCAGCGAAATGTAACGAAGGGACTTGCAAATGTGATGTGATTGGTTTTTTGATGAAATGTAAGAAAAATAAGTTTTTTGCTTAAGTCTTTTATGCTACAGCAAGACCTTTTATCGCAATTCAATTTTCTCTTACGAAAGCAAACAAGAATCGCTAGCATATCACATTTATCACACATCCATAATCGCATTTATCACATTCCATAATCGGTTTATTGATTATGGAACTGTTACGGCTCGATTATTGGTTTAAATCAAGTGAGCGACGGTTGCTTATCTCACGGCAATTACAAACCATCAGATATGCGTAAGACGAATGTATAGATAGTGACGGACGGACAATATTTTGAAGAAAATATTTTTTTTATCATTTTCATAAAATAAGTGCATATTTTTTAAACAAATATGCGGATTTCATATTTACCTACCTAGTAATTTTAATTTGGATTAAGGTAAACGAATTTGTAAATAATTTTACCGAAATAATTACCGCCGGAAACGGATATTAATCGATTATTATTAATTAATTGTTTTGTCAATCAAAAAAATTCTTGCTTTCTTTAATATGAGCACTCGTTAAGGGCTTGCCTTTATTCGTGCAAGAAGGTGATGATCCGAATGGACTAAGGATAGCATAAACTGGTGGCCGCAGCCCAATCAATAAGTGTTACCTTTTTACCGACTGATCACTCTTGGTACTTGAACCCGCGAACACTGTCTTGGCAGTCGCGATTTTTATTTACCCGACTACACATGCCGAGTTGTGGTACAGGGGTAAATGCAGTTTGTGCGGCTTCATGCAACTCTCAGAAGGAATTGAGGTGGTTCTGCCTTTTACTATATACCGATAAACGGACGGATTTAAACTTGTCTGTCCGTCCGTCTTGCTTCTGTATGTTTAACCTACAGGTCGACCGCAATTTTTAAGATATTTTGATGAAGACGTCGTGACGCACCGACATGTTTTGGTGCAAAGACGAATCGGCTCACTATCTCGGCCATTGCCCATTTAAGTCTTATTTTGAAAAGTCGTTACATGACTAACTATATTAAACGAAGTATTGTCGTGGATTTATTGGTGGTCCGTATCCCACTACGATATTTTTTACTCATTCATTGATGAAACAGTGGTCCCTTATTTTGGTCGAGAATTGAAATCTTTCATCCAAATACTCGCCGGCATGTGTAAAAATCCATATTTCTAAAAACTGCTGCGTATTAGTCTAGACAAAGGAATGCAGAGGCTTTCGCTTGCTTTGTTTCTTTAACAGATATTGTGAAGAAGAATTTTTTACAGTAACTCAGGAGCCGTTAACGATGAAACGACTGTAAATATGATATCAATTAATAATAGCAAAAATTGAGAGCAAGTGCTTCTACAACAAGCGTAAGCAAAAGTAAAAGACAAAAAGAAAAAATAATTAAAAAGTAAATCACGCGCTTTCGTTCACCGTGACCGTGATATGGCAATCGAAGCACACATATTTAGGCTAACATATTGCCACGTAAATGCTTAGTCAGCTATCACAAGTGTGTGCGAAAGACTTTTCGTTTGTCTTCTTAAGATACTACAACAACAAATTTTCTGACGATTGTTGCTATTATTGTATTCACAGTTAAGAAAATTATTAAATTCTTTGGTTATTTCTCTTATTTGTTTTCATCGTTTTTTTTAGGTTAAAATTACAATTTTTAAAAATGTTATGGCTTCTGTTGAACTCAGCACAAAAAAGGAGAAAAAAAAAAGAAAAAATTTGAATATGAATTTGAATTTGTAATTAAAAAAAAAAAAAAACCAAAAATACGTCAAAAAGAACGCATACAAAAAGCCAACAATCTCTCGCATCTTAAGCTCTTGTCAAAGGTCATGAGAAGAAGCAGAAGAAAATTTTAAAATTATGATCTGTTGTCTGTGTGATGGATCCAACGAACGGAAAAAAAAAAAAAATTGCTAAATAATTGTGTTGTGTCTGTGGCTTCTGTTTTAACTAATTTTGAAGGCGGTGTTGGTTAATAGGCATTTTGTTGTAATTTCTTGCCTTTTGGGCAATGCTTGATTTATTGCATTCATCATTGTGTTATTTTTCGTTTGCAACGTCTTGATATAAACTTTGTAGTTTCTCTTGTACAACAGCACTTGGAAATAGATATAAAGAACGAAATCGTGAGCGCCGTTGTTCCTCACATTTTTATTATTTTAAATTATATTTTTGTTTTTTTGTTTGTTTTTGGGAAGCGAGGAGAATTTTTATTTATTTTTATTCTCGAACAATCTTCGCTTCTTCTTAGCTTTAAGGAAAATTACCGCCAGCTCTGCTTACTAAGGCGTTATTCCCTTTAAAGGGCTTTATTTCTCGCAATACCTGCGCGCAAGGGCTTATCGTTAACTGCAACCAAAGAAGCATTTGAAAGTTTATAGCAGTGGACGTAAATACTGAAGGATCTAAAGCAACTCGCACCGCATAACTTTCCGCTTTCTTTTCATTTCTTATAAGGGAAAAAGGGTGAAGATTACTTCACTGCCAAGAAATTTACGCTTTTGTCCCGATTTTATGATCTCCTTAGAGCCTTATGTCGAAGTATGAAAGCCTCTAGTTAGGTAAGAAAGCTTTTGGTGTTCGAAAGTCTATGTCTATAGGATTTCAAAACTGAGGTCGATATCAAATGGGAGCAGAAAACCAGACCAGCTTCATATTTTTGTTTTTTTTTTTTTTATGATGACGGTGATGGTTAGGAAGAGTTATAGCTAGACAGGGATGGAAGGAGGGAACTACGTTTATGTACATTTGACTTAAAAGTTGAAACATCAGATACGGTGGAAAAGATCTTTGCCGGTAGAATGTTCCATAGGCGTGCGGTATGATTAAAGAATGAGAAATCCCGGTAGGGTATCGTAGGATATAAAGACAATACCAGGACGAAAGAAATAATTTTGCATGGGCGTGGCTGATTTTTCGCATTTTTGTGGAAATTTTTTGTCGTGCGTCTGTCTGCTCTAGTTTATGAGTAATGAGCAAAAATTTTGAAAACAGAAGTGCTCTCGTTTAATGTTGCACTATAGCCCGCTCTTAAGTGCTCTTTAATACCTATATGCGTGTAAGAGTTTCCAATGCATTTGCGTCTCTTGAAGCTGATATCTCCACTTTTAGGAACAGACTGAAGATAACTTCATGTTTGCAGTCATACACATATGGACAAACGGACAGATGGACATGCTTAAAGCGAAGGAGAGTTTAATGTCTATTGACAGTGTCGTGTCGCAAGCGTTTCGATAAAATAAACGCATTTTCGTCTTTCGATGTAAGCACCTTTGTCTTTGCCCGAGTATAACTGTTTTTCTTCACTTTTAAGATTAAAATCTTTTTCCGCAAATTTGGAAAAAATTTTATAAAAATTTTTCAAGGCTTTGCTTATAATTATATTTTTAAGTAATAATTAATATTTAAAAACAATTTTTTTCTTGCCTCGAAATTTATAAATAAAAATTTTCCGCGTTTCTTTGAAAGATTAATTACGATTTAGTTACGAAGTGCCATAGGTTTTACTGCAAATAAATAATATTTTTAATAACAACGAAGTGGAGAGAAAAAATATTCTTTGATGAGATTGCTTTCCAACCTAAGCCTCTTTATTTATTGTTTTGAATTTGTCTTCGTTAAGATTGCGGCACTTAAAAATATTCTTTTTTACTAGAAATTCATAAATAATTCATTTAAAAATTCATTCATTATTGGAATATAAACATATTGTGAACCGATTTTTTTGTTTGTGTTGTTGCAAAATATTTCTTTGCTAATATATATTTTTTTATATTTCATTAAGTAAATTAAACGAGCGCTAGAGCAGTTGAGTATTTTGTGAAAAGAATAGAATAAATAAATAAAGTAAAGTAAAAACGACTTACAATGAAACAATTTGTCAATATCGACTATTATGCATGCTACTTTATGAAAAAAATGGTGCAAAATTCTTCTTTAATTTTATTAAGTGCATAATTTTGCTACCGACATTCGAGACTACAACCGCAAAAAAATTGTTTCATCGCTAGGCACCATTTCCGACATGTTTTAAAAATAACATAAATTCCGTGTGGAGGTAACAACCTGTCTTTTTTAGGCCCCCTCACACACACATAAACTGGCGATAACAAGAATGGACGTACCATTCGAACAGACAATAAGTTATCTACTGAAACCCATATTAATTATAAGGATTAATGCCTCCTCCTGGTGAGGGTAGAACATAGTGGATAAGAAGTGCTAACAGTTTCTGAGCGAGTATTATTGTGTTTGAAGGCCATTCGCAAAAGAATGATCACAAGAATCGAGGCACCGTTCGAACAGACAATAAGTCATCTACTGAAACTCATATTAATTATAAGGATTAATGTCCTCTACTGGATAAGAAATGCTTTCTGAGTGTGTATTATTGTCTTTTAAAGAATGGTGACAAGAACCGAGGCATCATTCGAACAAACAATGAATCATCTACTGAAGTCAGTATTGATCGAAAGCGCTTATGTCTGCTGTTAACAGCGGGAAGAATAGGACATACCCGGTAAGAACTAATTAAACTTTGTGAACGGGTTTTTCTCTATAGAGCCGAAATTCTTTATAGTGAAAAGAGGATGTGACAACAACATTTGGTATATCACGCCCATTTTGTACAAAGAACTTTTTTTGAATATTATGTGAAAATGCTTATAACTTATTGCCGTATAGACCAATAAGTGATAGACGTGCATAGGTGTTTACATGTAACACATGGTTGTAATGTTGCCGCTATTGACGAATCCATATCATTTTTAGATAGTAGCGACTTTTGAACGAAATGTATCAAAATTTCATGACTTCCCGACCAATACTTTACGAGTGATCCTACATCTGCACGAACTCATTGTGTGATGTGTTATATATAAGCGGCTATACATACTCATCTCTCTTTGGGCCCTTTAATAGATTCGTGTATGTGCACGTCTCTATATTGATAGATGATGGGTTGTATTTTTCTTGAGAGAATAAAAGCAAAATCTTCCAATATTTTGTACTAACATATATACGAGTAGCAGACGTACATAGATTTGTGCGGGGAACGTAACTATATAAGTGCGGACTGCGGATCGTGTCATTGTAGGTACATAAGGCCCTAATTCAGTTAAGAGACTACATTTCATATTTATGTAACATGTACGGGCGGCAACAACTTGTGTACCTATGTATATATATACATACATATATAAATATATGTATACATATAAATATACATCTACAGATACATAAAAATGGTCAGGTGTTCTTATGAATATAAAAGTTTGGTGCACTAAAAGAGAAATTTTCTTGAAACTCTATCGCATGCTATTTATAATATAATATGCTATCCCATGCTATTTATCAAATAAAAATTATTTACATTGACTTTATTAAGCTTTCTCTAAAGTATGAAAACTAAAAACAAAGATATGGTATCTTGGAAAGCCATTAACTTTGAAAATGTCTTAGCGCTTCTCACTCTCCACATTAAACACATCTCCCCTTCTGGCTTTCGCAAAGGCTTCGCTTTATTACACTAAAGATAAGAGCATGTTTCGGCGGATCAAAAGCCAAATATAGTTTATGTGTGCATTATGGGCAAAGTGTGAATTTTCGTTAGAAGAATTTGCGGCTTGAAGGCCATTAACAATATATGGACAGAGGGACAACCATAGCTAATTTAATTCAAATGTATTTTATCAAGTTTCTGATGAGTTATTCTGATGGACATCCAAATGGAATTAAAAAAAGTTTGTATTTCTCTACAAAAAGCTAACAAACCGTTGTAGTAATTATTGTTTTTTTTTTTTTTTGTAATAAATATCTTGCAACTCATTAATAATTCGTTTTCAAACAAAAGTATTTTTAGAAACGTTTCAATACCTTTCGCTCTATAAACGAATTTGAAAACAAATTCTCATGTTCCATAAACAAAACATTATTAACATAACGAGTTTAAAAGCCAAGTTTAACTGAACAAACAAAAAAAAAAAACAAACGAAAAAAAAAAAAATGAATACGCAAGACATATACGCACACTTAAGTGTATCCGCTTAACGGTCCAAAAGCGAAGCCTATTGGCTTATATACGAGTAATATTTTAATTTAGTGTAAAAATTGTGGCAAACTGTGAAAAGTGAAAATAGGAAGTTGAACCTTCGTTTATGTCTTCTTGGCACGCTATTGCAGACAGGCTTCTTCTTCTTCTTTAGTTTAGTTTCTTTCCACTTTACAGCTTTGCAAAGCTTCATAGCGGAGTGCGCCAAAGAGAAGAAAAAACCTACGAAAACAACATGCAATTGACTGTTGATTTTGTTTGCTTCTTTTCTTTTATTTAATTATTTTTGCTCTTTTATTTACTCATTCATATCAATTCATTCATTCATTTAGTCTTTCATTCATTTATTCATTTATTCATAGGCGATATTTTAACGGTTCGTCTCATTTCTAAAACATTTTTGCATTTTAAAGCATGTAATAAAAAAAAATAATGTTGCCGTTGCAGTTGCCGTTGCTGTTGGTGTTGCTGTTGCTGTTGCTCTTGCCGTTGCTGTTGCCATTGCAGTTGCTTTTCGGATAGTTGCTGCAATTTTTATTACAAGACATTACTGTGAAGATTCACCTTCAGGTGAAATTTCTTAACTCTAAGCGTCGGCCTAAGGTTCAGACGCATTTAATGTTGCATTTAATGTTACGCAACACATATATGCTTACGTGCTCATGTATGTATGCTCTCGCTGACTTGCATTAGTTGAATTCACACAGACGTTGAACGAATTAAATATTGTGGGTGCACAACTGCGGTTCGCTCGCATATACATTGTTGTTGTGCAATTAAGTTACAATTAAGTTTTGCTCTTTATGTGTTTAATATAATTGAAATTTTGTTTTTGTTTTTCACAAACAAAAAAAAAAAACAAAAATAAAAAAATATAGACAATAATAGGTAGATAAGCGCGAACGGCTTTTTCAACTTCCTATTGAAGTTCTTAGTTGTCGTTGCTTTCTTTTAAGATTATCGCATGATATTTTTATTAAAATTTTTCAATTGCCGAAGAATGAAGAAAACTTTAGAGGTACCATAAAGTATATATATATTCTTGATCAGTATCAAATTCTAAATCGATTTAAACGTGTCCCTCTGTCCACCTGTTTAATATCTGTGGCGAACATCCTCCTGGCCGGAAGAAAGTAGCAAACGACTTCAAACTTGACGTTTGTAGTTCCTGCGCGCAGGTTGGTATAGAAAATGAATCAAATCAGTCGTAGGGCTCCATGCGAGCTTTTCATTGCATGCATCCAACAGACTCAAAGCAAGATTTGGAGGATACCGTCCGCACATGCATGCACATGCATAATAGAATAAGTAAAGATTTGGACGCTACCGCCCGCATACGCAAGTTATGCTTTAATATTTGACGATATATTTAAACGACTTTCGAAAAACGAACACAACTGAATCAGTTCGGATTCTTTTAGCTTAAAGATCTCTTTATATACACGTTTAGCTTGTGACTATATTTCATGGACAATTTGTGATGCTTTAGTGTACAGTCAACATATTCCGATTTTCCAATGATGTATTTATTATTTAACTTCATAGTCTTTGAGTTAATGGGAAAGCAACAACAATTTTTTAAATTCCTTATCTTGCACAAGAAAAATTTCATTTCGCTTTTATTTCGTTTTACCCTTTCAACGCTTAGTTAGTTATTAGAAAAAAATTTATTCCAAGCTATAAAAGCAAATAATAAATTTAAATAAATTTGTTTAACTATAGGAAAAAAAAAAAAATAATAAATAAAAACAAATTAAGTTTAGTAACAATAAGTATAAAAATATGATACGGCCGAATACTTTTACATAACACTTAAAGGCAAACAAGCAAAAAATGAAAAAAAAAAAAAAACAAAAAGAAAAACTACTGAAAAGACTGAAAAGATTGTACAGACAAATATAAATCACGAAAATCGTGCTAAATGAGAAGAGCTACAAATTGACAGGAAAACCTCAAAAATAGTAAATAAATTGAAAGAAGCAGAAATAATAACGAAAGAAGGCTTACATAACTAGAATAAGTCGAATGGCGGATACCCGAAAAACTAAAATTCTGGAAGTGAAGCTACTCGCATAGGAAAAGCCGCATCCTCTGCAGCGAGATTTTTTTCAAGACTTCACTTTTTAGTTTATTTTGTTTTTTTTTTTTCATATCTACAGCAAATTAAAGGTTAAGTTAACTAATGCATGAGTAGCCGAATAGGTTCGAGCTCGCGGGTTCAAATCCCTTGCTCGTAGCAATAGTGATTACTCGGTCGGTAGAAGCATAACACCTACCCGTACCCATAGGCGTGCGTCCATTGAGTCATAGCCACTTCTTGTCACTTTCTCCATCCTTACGGCGTGTTACACATACAGGGGAAATCCCCTGAGTGATTGAAGAAAACAAAAACGGAAATATCGTGTGATCACAACATTCTGAAATCTTTGCTATTCCTAATTAATCATAAGCAAAGATCATATGTAAGAAAAAAGGAATCTTAACTTGATCTTGAAATGGCTAAATGACGTGACTTTTAGATCCAAATTTTATACCATCCATCAAAGCCTAAGATAAGCACTAGAGAAAGTTTTGAGCCATTTTAGTATGTCCATCTGTACGTCTGTCCGTTTCTATTAAGCAATTTGAAAACGGGTTTTACTTGAAATTGGAAAGTGAAGCGGAAGCCCATATATGGCCGTATATTAAAATTCTTTAAAAAATCGAAAAAATCGAGTTATTGAATAACAAGAACAAAGACTTAGATGACCTATATGTACAAAAAATACCAAAATCACAAAAAAACTATTCAAAAAATATCCTATAGGATATATAGGAAAATTATCGTAGTTGTATCTGTCGCAATAATAATCAGTAATAAGTAAAGAATCCAACTTTTCTTTTTTTGGAAAACTAAGGCGTTCTCATCTTACACGGTGCTGTAGGTATGTGTGTGTAGATAGGTGGGTGTGCCGATGCAGCCCATTATCGATAGCAATCTGTTTATGTTGCATTTTTGCGGCCAAGACAGTGTTCATTGCACACAATAAATAAATGGATAGAGGGACAGACCCTCGGATAGGCGTGCATAGTTCGATTCAGAATTCGATGCTGATTAAGAAGAGATACACTTTATTAGCTCTCTGAACCTTTCTTCGGACAAAATGAATATATCCCCCAACACTGGGTGGTGGATATAAAAATCAGGTAATCCAATGACGCCGTAAATTTTATCTGAAGACTATGAAGAATAAGAATCAATGGACTTTAAGTAATGTAAGGCTTGAAAGAATGAGGATAACTAACTCGTGGATTGTAGGCGAAATTACCGTTTATTTGAAGAATAACAATGAAATGAGGTGGACTGTCCGTCCACTAAGGGGATTGTTCGAAAATTAGTATATAATTGTAAAGTGCTTGAAACAATCGAAACAATAAGATGTTTGCGTTGCTCACTAATGTGAAAAAATATTAAAATAAAAAAAATATCATCAAAACATTTCGAAACTTTCAACTTTCGCGAAATATGACTTTTACAGAATGGCTTGCGATAATTATTCTCACTTCCATGCGAATCTTTAAAAACGTGATTTTCTAGTGAATCGCGGGTAAAGTTTTCGATAAGTTAACAATTTGTTGATTTTCTTTTCTTTTTAAATCCAATTTTGAAAATAGAATTGAAATCTTACGTATTTTCTCATACCCACAGACATGTGGACTAAATGATTCCTTTTTTTTTTTTTTATTGATTCAAATTTGCATTAGTGGCACTACTTGGCGCAGAGCCTATTTGATTAATGAAGCCTGGCAGGAATGGCTGTGGTATTGCCATTTTTTAATAATTTTTAATCACAATTTTGGTACCCTATTCGCCTAAGTGGCGGAGTAGCTACAGGATTTCGACCAACAACTCAATGGTCGCGGCTTCAAATCTCAAGTGCGGTACAGTTTTACAATAAAAGCGATAGCCTTCTGTAAGTCTTCAGCCATAGAATTGATTTCCCGACTAAATTAATAATAATTTTGGTACCCTACATCACTTGTGGCAAAAAGGCATATTAAGTTTATCAGGATGTATCCAACATCCAGAAGGAGTTGAGATAGATCCAACTCTTATTATATCGATTGATTCAGAAGCACTTTTTATATCGATCTAAGGTTGTATGTCTATCTGTCCGTCTGTCCGTCTGTCCGTCTACCTGACTCGATTCCTTTTCTTCAGCTTACAGATGGCAATTGTTAATAGAATTCGATGATATTTGGCAGACTCACATGCTTTGGCCCAAATCTGAAGGCTACTGAAAACGGTTCGAATCGGAGCACTTTTCCGATCACTCCCCATACAAAGTCTCATTTTGAAAAGTCACTATATGAATAACGGCATTAAACGAACCGGTGTAGGTTAGTTAATGGTGGGCTGCGGTCCGCTATAGTGTTTTCACCTTTTTTTTTCCTAATAACTTAATACATCCCCAAGAACTTACTCGAATCTTGTCATTCTTTTAACTATCCTTTCCTCTAAGCAAAATTGAGAAAAGTGAGATTAAAACTAATTATAACCGTCAGTGAAATTTTAATTCATTGTCTAGCCACATGAACCCTATCTAGAAAGTTTATACTAAAATAGATTTATATAAGTAACACATCAGCTTTTCGTAAACGTTACCGGTGGACTAACAATCTGAATACACTTTTGCGCCAATAGGACAACAATTTTTTTTAGGAGACAAGACAAGACAATTGGACAACTTCAATAGCAAACCGCTTGCATCTTTAACAAGACCAAAGAAAAAAAAAAATTAATTGTTTTGTCATTTTATTGGGAACTTTTCTGTGTGTTAAGAGGATCTATGCCGCGAAAAGCGAAATAGTTGTACACCTACCTGTGCCTGTATACAATATACAGACACACACACACACACACACATCTTTGTTGAGAAGCCAAATGGAAAAAGTTTGTTTTGTACTCTCACTCAAGAGCAACATATGTTTGATGAAATGCTTGGAAAATTTCCTTAAAACACAAATTCCTTAATTGTTGAGAAATTTTTTTCTTTTTCATTTAAATTTTTTGTTTTTTATTTAAATTTTTCCTTCGCTATAATTAGTCGTGATTACGAGTACTTATGTTTGCTATGTTAATTTCAGGCAAATGTTATTTGTTTTTTCTAAACGGTTTTGCAAAAAAAAAAGCAATGAAAACAAAAGCATTTTGGAAGCGTTTCTCTAAATCGAGAGGGAAACGATTTTATAAAATTGTTGTTTTCCTTAAAAGTATTGCTTGATGAAATTATGGTAAAAGCAACATTTGGCTGAATTGTAAAAATGTGGTAAGTAATTTTTTTGTTGAAAAAGACAAATCAGGATACGATTGAAGGTACAGGTCGTACAAGGTGCTAAGAATGTGAAATCATACCAAAAATATTTGAAAAAAAAAAAAAAGCTTGTTGAGCAAATTATCCGATCCCGATAAATTAATTAAATCCGATAGATTAAATTAATCAGTTTGCCGATTAGGCATTAAAAACAAAAAAAAAAAAAGAAAAGGTTATCGAACTGTGGCATCAATTAGTTCCGTCAATTTTTCTCAACTCAATTAGTTTGTTATGCAGTGATTTAAGTGTTGTTCTATGTTGTATTTGAAAAATAATAAATTTTTCAAAAACCAGTTTCGTATGAGTAGCTTAAGGGTAATGAAGAAGCTGTGTTAACTTCTTCACCTCTCTCGTAACATTTATAAAAACATACAAATGTTGAGAGGGCACAGCTAACTACAACTAAGAGATGAAGATGAACAACATGGAATTCTTCTATTCTTAATTGCAGTACAGCGAGCAGTATAGAGCAGCAACAGGTGAAAGAAGACATAGACTCGCCCCTTTTGTGCAAACAACTTTCACTGCCTTTATGCATGTATGCTACTCTTAAGCAACAAACAACTCGAATTAATTCGCTTTCATTAAGTAAACGCTTAAGATGCCATCCTCTGGATCGATGTCGGAATTGTTCTTAAGAATTTAAAGTCCGGTTCATTTTCCCTATGTCTGAATTCTTGAAAAGTGTCCACTTAATAGTGACTTGACATTGGGAGCGATTTCTTTAATCATTTCGCATGAGAGCCCTTGCGAGTGACTTCTACGATTTCGTCTATCAATTCCATTTCAAATCGCTAACCTTTGCATTTTGGTGCATTCATATACATAAGTAGGACACGGGCGCCAACAAATATCGTACACTTCTTCGTTTAATATAATTATTGAGATAACGATTTTTCAAAATAAGAAGCGGTCGTTCTGAAAAATTTTCCATAGCGTTCGCCCTTGAGCAAGACTACGTCACGTATAGCGAATTTCATTAAAATATCTCAAAAAATACGGTTAAACATGAGAAAACGATTTGAACCGGCGGACAGGCGAACTTAGATCGCTTCGGCAAATGACTCTGAAACGATCGGTGAAATAAAAAGCGTCCCTGATGCCTCGGGAACGAACTTTTCAATTTGTTTGAACAGCTAACAGTTACGCGCGGTGTTAAATCGGGCAAACACCGTACTCTTGGGACGATATGAGTCGGGTTTTTGCAGATACATTCTCAAAAAATCAATGCAAAAAGTTGAGAGTAATTGACATGTCGGTAATTGGCCCGTTTAAGCCACAATATATCTTTAGAAAAGATCTTGGCTTGAGCAAAATGAAAGGCGTTTATCATCAGCAAGATCTTTGATTATCGGGACAAAATCTCTAACGTACTTCACGATGTCGCATTTGTCGACAGAAGAAAATAATTCAAATAAGAAATTGACCTTGGCTTTTTGATCGCCTTATTATATAAATTTTTGATCAGCATCAAAGTCTGAGTTGATGAAAGCAGGTCTGTTTGTAATTCTGTCCGTCCATCAATTTATCTGTTCGTCATTCTCTCTGTCCGTCATTTTATTTTTCCATTGCGCTACCTATACGCCAATCTGTTTATCCGCCAGGTGGTGTATTCATCATGCTGTCTGTCCATCCATGATTTAGTAATTCTGTTAGCCCATCATTTTCTCTGTCCATCATTTTGTCTCTCCATAATAATGTCTGTCCGTCTACCATTCAGTATTTTTGCCAGCTCACCCGGCTGTCTGACGGTCCCTCCATCGTGCTGTGTGTATATCAGACTATCAGTCCATCATTTTGTCTCTTCATAATACTGTCTGTCCGTTTACCATTCAGTAATTTTGCCAGCTCACCCGGCTATCTGACGGTCACTCCATCGTGCTGTGTGTATATCACACAACTGGGGATATGTATGTCTTACACTGGGCCATAAAAATTAAAACATCGGCTTCAAATTTGGCATAAATATTAGAAGCTCTTGGATGAAGGTTGGTATTGCAAATAGGTCACATTCGGTCAAAGAACATACATAGACAGTAACGTAGATTGAGAACAAACTTATTTTCAAAAGCAAATATTTGTTTTTTTTTTATTCGTTACTCATAAACTATACTACAATACAACAATAGACGCTGCATGATGCTAAAGGATCTGCTCAAAAATGGAAGAAATTCTATTGAAATGGATCTCGAAATTACGATTCCTTTTATTTCAGTTAAAATTATGGGAAGGGCCGTAAGGCATGAAATCCATTCCCAGTCCCACGATAAGAAAAGAGGAGAAACGATTGCTACGCTTGCTTCAAAAATATGGTACCTCCACTTGCTTAGCTTTAAGGCAAAGTTGCCATATTTCTTCTATAACAGAAGAAGAGTAGAAGAGGAACTATGTTTACGTCTTCCAATTATGATAAGTTGCGTTAATCAAATTTTTGAAATTAATATGTAATTACATGATTAAAATGATAATAAAAATATTCGGATAATGTTTATGAAAAGATTCGTCCAAAGTCGAATATAACCTCATTCTTTTTATTGATTTCATGTAAGACCTTGAAGTAAATAATGTTTTTTTAAAAGGTTTTTCCAAACGTTTTATTAACGTAAGAGCATCACCTTTTGAAAAAATTGATTCGCCGATTTGGTGAGTTGTTCGAATGTTGTTTTTCCTAAATGTAATAAGATATGTGTTGTGTGTGTGTGTGTGTGTGTTTTTTTTTTTTCGTTTTCAATTCCGCTTTAAAGACAAAGCCATAACATAAATGATGATCATAATCTGCTTACTGTTGCGATTGTGTAGTCGCAAGAAGAGATCAAATAAGAGATCTTCGTAACTAATGCAAGTGAAAACGCTCTTGTTTGTTTTACAAGAATGCTGATTGAATTTGTCTTTGAAATCTTTCAAGTCACATCCAGATCCCACTCATTAAATTAATCGCTGCTTTCATGATCGACGATAATATACTAAATTTGAAAAGTAAGGCCTAACGTTCCCGTTAAAGTTTAATCTAAAACAAGCGATTGGTAGGCTTAAGCTATCTTAGTCTTCTTTACAATTCTTGAGTTTAGTGCATACATTATTTGTATAGGGGGTATATTAGGTTGGTGTGGATGTGTGCAACACTCAGAAACACTCACATCGACTCCAGATTAATTCCCAATTCACTATAAGCTTTCGTCCGTCAATCTGTCCATCTGTCCCTCTATTCAACTTGTTTGGAAAACTCGTTGTGTGTGAGTAACTGTGAAAGGACTTTAGAGATTAGATTAGAAGGGTGTCGACATTCTTTTGTTTTATCTTCTGCAAACGTTTGTAGAAGAGCGCAACGTTCACTTCATGAGCGATGTATGTAGTGATAAGGGTAAGCCGGGATGAAGCCAAACAAAGCCATGCAATTATGAATTGAAATTGTTATTGAAATTGAATGAAAACGGACACTATTGGGCTCTAACAGAGTCTTTTGCTTGAGCCGAGATATCGGGAAACCGATCTAGTGGCATGATGTCTAGTGGTATGTTCTGCGAAGGCAACTTTCGTCCATTTTTATACGAAAGCTGGAAAATTTATGGATATAAGGACACACCTGTTAAAGCTTATGGCTCAGGCAGCATTCAAGAACTTGTTTATGTTTAAAGGTTGCTTCCTTTTGCCGAAGGTATCATGACAATATCAAAAACAAAAGATCCTGAAAAAAAATTTTTTATTTAAATCGAAATTTTCAAAGCGTAATTGTGATTTCAAAGTGTGGACGGAAGGACGGATAGTTTTGGAATCAGAGATAAGTGTAATTCATGATATTTATCTAAACGAGCTGAAAGTAATCGCTATAACGCACGTAAAGTGACGAGGAAGGGAAATTTCAAGAGCTCCAAGATTAAAATCGGATGAGTGTTATCCTAAGACTTCACTTGTGTCCTTGCACGACGATGATTTATTATTTCTGAAGAGTTTTCGACTTTTATGCTTTTTCTTTTCCTCCAAATATTTTTTCGCTTTGAATCGCGCTTAGTGAAAACTATTTGCGAGCGTCGAAAATCTGGAGCCTGGAAAGTTCTCCAAATGATGATTATTTTCTTTTTATCCTAAATGTCTATCAACTAAACTACTGTAGCATTTTCTACTTTTCCTTTACAATTTGAAAAGAAATCTAGTTATCTAGTAACCAAAGCAAAGTTTCCGTCAATTATTTTCGAAATTATTTTCATTCATTAAGTGAAGTTCGTACGAAAGGCATAGAGGAACAAACAAATAATATACGATTTTAAGATATTGAAAGGTGAGTTAGACATAAATACAATTAATAAATATGAAGTAAATGAATTTGAAAAAAAAAATTTGTGTTTATATCGATTAGGTCTGAGCGATCGCGCACGGAGTCTCTCGAAAAAAGATCGGTCTTTCTTTTGGGGAGATCTCCTTACATCTTAATTGCAATTTCTTCAAAACAATGAAATGAAAACACACCCGAAGATATGAAAAGTGATAAAATTGAAGACCGAAAAATTTGCCTAAATATAATTTATTAGCATTTGACCGGAAAACTTGATTCGTCCGTTTAAATTCGTCGTGAGATAATTTTAGTGTTGATGACGCAAATCTCAATTTTTTATATATATGATGATATAGAAAATGTAGTAAATAAAAACTGTAAAATCGTCCAAATGAAGCTCAGACAATTTGCTTTCATTTTCAAAAGGAAGATGTGGCGTGCATCAACAGGCGAAGCGCCCTAATACGAACAGAGAGGAGAGTCGTACAGCAAAGGCATTGATTTTCTTTTTATTTTTTTTTTTTTTTTATGAACAATTTCTTGGCATTTGGCGGACTTGTAATCCATTCATTTAAGATGTTTGTTGCGCAACTCTTTGAAGATCCCCGAGCATTGCAAAGAACCCCCCTATGGAAATTCTAAGACTCCCTCTTCGGTAAAGGATTTGGCATAATCAGCTTGGGCTCTTGTTAGGATCTACTTGGATGCCAGACTCCTTTTTCTGGAGCGTCTTGCTTCACCCGTTGAAATATTCGGCTAAGAATCTAACCTATAATCGTATAATCGGAAGAAACCAAAAACTTCTACCTCTTCGGAGTTTTTTAAAAAATTCCATGCTTAGTAGAGCTATGTGGGTAAATAAAACCAAGAAAGTCTTCAAATTTGAAAGCATTAACATTCGGTAGGAAGGCCTTGAGTATCATTCAAGATTTTTAAAGACCCTGTTTGAAAAATAGTACCATTTTTTTGCGGCTTCTGTCCGTGCAAATCAATATTTTCCATGTGCGACGAAATGTCGAAATATGTGAGATAACTGACGGCATTGTCAAACTGACAATGAGAGATATGCAGAGAGATGTGTGTAGATAATATCGTAACGAGTCTACATTTTGAGAATAAATTTGATATCTTTTTGAGATGTGGGTTGAGATTATGGGTTATCCGAGACGGTTAAAAGAGAAAGATTTTTTGGAAAACGGGAGTAGAGGTATATATAGATTAGCTGCATAAACGGCTAAAAAAAGAAAGAAAAGCAGCGAAAGAGGAAGGGATTCCTTATTATATAGAAACTATAGAGTAAAGGGCAGTGGCGTACGATTTTATCATCTTTATGTAAGCGAAACGGGAAACGGGAAAAGTGCTGATTTTCATCTTAAAGGGCAAGACAACATTCTCGGGAGAAATAGGAATTATTTGTATCTTATCATCTACTTATGCTTACTAACTGTAAACGGGGTTACCACATAATTGCACAAAAATAGATGTAAGCAGCAGAGTTGCTTTAATTGAAGCGAAGTTTTATTGGAGGGCGCCACTGCTGCCTTTTCTTGAGGTTTTTTCAAAACAATTCTCTGTCAAGTACGCTTAATAACCTCTTTAAATATCTTATTTAAAGGATCTTTCAATCCCAAGGTCCGTTTTTATTTAGGCTGTTACAACGGTACTACTCTTAAGTTTGTGAATGTGTAGCTCTTTTCTTACGTTAATATCTCTCAGTAATAAGTTAATAAAGTGTTATGGGGTCTTATCAGAAATTTGCTCCAAAGCGAAAGACAGAATTATACTATTGCAGCCCTTTACACTGATAATTCATCAGAGTCTGACAAGTTATGCCGGCAGAAAACTGTTTAAAAAAACGTGAGAAAACGGCGATGACGGGCATAATAAAGGCAGAGTTGCCAAAATTTTTGCAATTTTTTCACTTGAAAAAGGTATTTATTGAGAGAAATCGGTGCAGTATGCAAAATTTTTCCATCATTTTCTACGACATTGTACTATATTTCTGGCGACATGACGACATCGTGTTGAGAGAACTAATATTGGTTTGGTAGCGGTTCACCGACTCACCCATTTTCGCACTTCTTGAGCTTTGCGGACCCGCATACCAGCCGAGCTATGCTGCATCGATCTGAACAAGGGGTAATCAGGGGGTCCATGTATGGTGAGTGCACTAAGGGTTGCAGAACTTCCCAATGGAGCTGCAACGGCGTAATTCTGGGCAACTGTAGCGGCCACAGTGGTATTTCTCTATCCCATGTAAACGTCTAGGAGCAGTTGATTCATCAACTTATACACTGTTCGGATCTTTTTTGAGAGTTTGAGGTGGGTTTTCATCTAATAAGTCCTCCGATTCATTGTTTTCGAGCTTTGTTGGTCCTCCACGCCGCTTCTTGTTATTGACAGCAAAATCCCCACTTTTCAATCGCCGCAACCAAAATTGGCAGTTGGGATATGCAGCATGGGAGGAGCATCATCTCCTAATACATAGGAATGTAATATAAAATAAAAGCCAAGCCTTCTATGAATGGGGCAAAGTTGTACCCGCACAAGGCGCTAGGCCTGCACTTGAATCGCTGTATGTTCTTAATTTCTAAGGGGCCTCAAAAGTGTTTCTCAGCTCAGTCTGGAACACCGTTTGCTAAAAGAGTTCACATTAGCATTGTTTCACACTTGATGAAATATTAAAATCCTATATAGCGAAGCTTTACAGTATATATATATATATATTTCTTCTTCTTCTTCTTCTTTTGCTTTCTAGAAATCTATTATTACGAAAGCTTAGTGTATTTGCGCTAGTGGACATAAAATCTAATGCAATGCATAAAGTTATACTTAAGTCGGGCTAAGGCAAGTTACACTTTCCTCTTTGATCTGTTTTTCTAAACAAACACAACACAGCGCAAGACAAAACTTTAACAAACTTGAAATCATATATTAAAGCTAAGTTTAAGTTAAGTGATTCTGTACCCATGCTAGTGAATAGGTGTGTAAGCGTGTGTATGTGCGAATGTCGTTGGTGTATGCGGTTACATTTTTGTGGAAATGACATTTAGAGAAATAGTAAAAACGAAAAAAAAAAATAAAAATAAATAAATAAA
>KK503067.1:38573-76249 GCA_000688735.1 Glossina austeni | reverse complement strand
AAAAAAAAAAAAAAAAAAAAAAAAACTTAAAGTTTTTATATATTTTCACTAATAACACGTATGGTTTATATCGAACTAAAATTGACCTGACTGCTCTGAGTCGCCCACAATACAAATGTCATGATGATATGTAAGCACTTATCAGATGATATAGATAGGCAGGTATCCCATATTCGTTCTAAGACGAATAAAATTTTCTTACTCGTTTTCTCAAATAATGCCTGCCATGACAACATTACTACGTTGACATTTTATATCTTACACGTGCTGGCATGGAAGGTAAATGGCAAATGTATTTATAATAACATAAGTTTCTATACAAGGATTATTGAGCGAATAGTTGTAGATACAAAGTTGAGTCTTAAAAAATTTCGATTATTTACATTTAATGCGTACGTATGCAACGTATGCCTCGAAGTCACAAAAACATTCTGCTACAAAGAATAAATTATTCATTAATGGACGGACTGACTTTATTAGTTTATAGTTAAGTCTAAATGTAGAAGCAATTATCTGATAGAATAAATCTGCTTTTATTAGTATTGAGTTAAGGACAAGTGTGGGAGCAATTACCTTAGAATACATGTAAGGAATAAAATTTGCACTATAATCTCAACTATTAAAGCATTTACACCACTTGCGATACGCAAGGGTATATTTAGTAAGTTAAGATGTATGTGACATGCAGAAGGACGTAAGATAGACCCACCAATCAATCAGAATCATTTTCTGAAACGATCTAAGCTTGTCCGTCCATTTGTCCTTCTGATGTCTTTTCATATATTCCTGGTACACTGACGCACTTTAGCCGAAAAACGAACCTTATTGACAATAAATTGAATCGCATCACCAATTCGGTTACTCAAAATCCTCCCAAAAAAATCATTGAGCGTTTTAAAGTATTTTGAAAAATTTATATCTGAACTGAACATTTATACGGTAAAAAGGTCTCAACATTTCATAGTGAAAATTCGTCCATAAGCGTAACGTTCAACATAAGAGTTGATCTTAGCGAATTTGGACCACATAGGTCTATTTTTTGCATCCCACCTCCTATGAGGCTTCTGGAGTAAAATAAGTTTCTGTGTGTGATACTTTATGACGGAGATCAGTTCATAATTTCCAATATTCGAATATTCTCGCATAGATTGGCTATATTAAAAAAACATTAAAGTTTTTACCTTTACCTAAACATTACGTAACTCGCAAAACTAATAACTTCTTAAAGGATTGGCTCAAGTTGCTTTAGCACTTATGCACCTTGGGTGACTCCTTTTCCTTCAGTAAGAGTCCATGCAGCACCGCGACACAGAACAAACGCCGCATGATGAATGACATACTAAATCGGGACCTCATGAAAATGTTTGAAAGAGATCAGGCTAATAGGGTAGTCTTCAATGCCACCAGAACTCAAAGCCGTCTCCCAACGCACGGGAAAAGTGATGAACAACCCCTATCGTTCGGTGGTGTCAGCGTAGAAGAATCGGCAACCCTTGATGTTCTGGACATGAGAACACACAACGATGTTCGTTAGACAGAACATATGTTCGAAATGTCGAAAGATGCAGCCAAGGGCTGCGATTTTTAATACAGTGCAAAAAATACTTCGCTGCAGTCAATATCCGTACCATTTACGCCGCCTGTACCCGGCGAAAATTAAACTATAATTCGCATGTGTGAGCGGGAGAATCCAAACTTTAATTGGATGCCCTCAACCATATACAGCGCAAGGCTTAGGTGCTCGTGGGTGGCGAGCATCGGTGCAATGTGAACTATGTTGTGCTTATGTGCAGGTACATCCGGAGCAAGTGTCCTGCAGAGATGAAAGAGATTTTTCCGTCAAGACTACACGGTTTTCTCAGCACCTCCACCCACTCCTCCTAAATTTACCTGCATGCCGCATAACACGCTGCTGCGACTCGTCTTTTTAACTCTAGTGCCCGCTCTTGGAACAAAATACCAGCGGTGGTCTTTCCCACCGCGCCTGATGCCTCCATTTTCGGAGTCGGACGCGCACAAACACTACTCCCTCCCTCCGCCACTCTCTTTCTGTAACTCTTCCTGATCACCACAGTGGATCAGGCTCAACCTGAGTGACTATTCCTAGAAAGAAAAATGCTATAGAAATTTCTTGACGAAGCTATCGAAGATACCCTATAGAGGAGCATGTATTAAGGGTCGAGTAGAAAGATTTCCGCCGTCTGATAGTTTCTTCCTTACTCTTAGGAGCTTGGTTTATTATTCAAAAAATTTCCAAAAAACTATTTTTGGATACTTTACTCCACTTGTGGCACAAGGGTATGTTAAGTTTGTGCCGATGTATGCAACATCTGGTAGGACGTGAGGTAGATTCACTTATTATTATACTGAGAAAGTGATTCTGAATTGATCTAAGCTTGTCTGTCTGTCTATCCATTTTCTTTTCTTTCTCTGTTAACCTACAGGCCGTAGTTTTTGAAATATTTTGATGAAATTTCATAAACCGATATGTTTTTCCGTTACGATCGGACGACAGCCCATCTAAAGCCTTACTTTTAAAAGTCGTTATATGAATAACTATATTAAACGAAGCGGAATAAGGTATTTAACGGCACGACGCATACCACTGCAATGTTTTCATTTGTTTCTATTTATTTTTTTGTTGGTTTTAGAGAAACTCCACTTCAATTTATGCATTATTTTTATTGTGCACAAGTTATTGACCCTTGAGATGAACGATATTTCCCTCATTCTGTTCACTTACGAAAAACAAAAGTATTGAAAAGAAATTCATGTCAGGTTTTCTTCACACTCAAGAGATGTTAAGTTTAATTTGTTTTGTAGCGTATAAAGTCATGGAAATTTCTGGTTTTCCGGACATGTACGATATTAAGCACTTTGTCCTGATGATAGCATGAAAATAAATCTTGAATTTTCATTTAATTAAAAAGTTCTTATATGAAGCTCTTAAAAGCAAATAAAAAAAAAAAAAATAAAAATTTAGGAAGAAGAAGCAAACAGCACAAATTTCCAAGTTTTAAAAAGTTTTATATCATCATTTAAGAAAGTTTGAAATAAAAATCAAAAAATCTTTGCAAAATTTTACCAAAAGGGGTAATGAACAACTTTTATTGGATTTTATGTATGCATAAAGTAATTTTATGAATAATTGTCTTAATTTATGTCATGTGAAAGTGTTTTTTAACACATACTTTTTCAAATAGCTAATATAATTAAAGCAACAATTTATTCGCTGATATGATGCTCTTTAGGGAATAATTATTAAAGCAATGCGGTCTACTCTATATAAGTGCGAAAGTGTTTGAAGTTGAAAATTTATTCATTTATGATAACACGTCCACCAAAAATGTTCTAGTCTTCTACTAAAACATGCATATAAATTTTTATACCCTACATTAAATTTGTGCAAATTTACACAACATAAGGAAAGATTTAGGGTAGACTCCACTGGGTGTTATACCGATCAATACAGAATCATTATCTTAACCGATCTAAACTTGTCTGTTCGTCTGTTTGCCTTTGTGTTTGTGTGAGTGTTTCGTTATTTGTTGGCGTAGTGTATCTCATGGTAGGCCATGGCCCACTTTAATGTTTTTAATTGTTGTCTTTGAAAAAGAGTGAAAAAGCGAACAAACTTTAGACTAACACTACAGAGTAATGACTGGGAAGAGAAGAGAAAATGAAAAATGCGGGTTTTTTCTGAAAATGAGCGCAAGAGTTTGTTTTTAGGACTTTGCTCGTACAAATTCATTACAATGACTTAATTTACACTCAGTTTTATTTCCACCACGGATGTTATGTGATTGACAGAAATTACTGAACAATTTTCCGCAAAAGTCCTAGTTTTTCCAGCGGAACTCGCAAGATCTTAATTATAATATATGAACCATATATGTTAATGTTAATGAAGCGTAATGTTAATGTCAGCGTAATGTTAATACAGCTAACATATTAACTTTGATCTTATTGGAACATATGGCATACAATATAGTAAATGGCTTTGTTTAATAAATATCTAATAAAAAAAATAAAAGAAAAACAAGTAAAAAAGTTATATCCGGTGGGGCCGTATCTCGAACACCCGCCACTATGCTTTTCGCATTCTACTGTCGAAGTTCTTTTATTTGATACCCATATCGCTGGTATTATTAAGAAAAAATTTAATCGCGGTATCTAGCATAACGATTTTAAAGTTAAACTACTTTTGGACAGTGAATCTTCATTTGACGAGTGTACAAAATACTTTTAAACTTTCTATCTTGTTTGCCTTATGATAAGCAAGCTTAAAACCTTAAAAAAGTGAAAAAAAAAATAAAATGTAATTACTCATTATTTTGTGTGGGCATGGCCAATTGGTTCCATTTTTGTACCTAGAGAGTAGAATGCTTCCCAGCATAAATGTGCAAAATTTCATCCTTCTAACTTTAACAATTTCCAAGTAATGAGCAAAAATCCAAAAATTTTAGTTAAAAAAAAACTGAGTTGCGTTCAGTTCACGTTCCACTGCCCGCTTCTGCTCCGACCAATTTGGCCCATTTTCAGTACCAGCCTGCGCGCAGAAACTTCCAACGTTTGTACCAAATTTACAGTCGATAGCTTCATTTTTGCAACGAGGAGAGTGTCAACAACGCACATAACACATACGCACAGACGGACAGACATGGCTAAATCAACTCAGAATCTTACGCTGATCAAGAATAAATCCACTTTATAGTGTCTCTGAAGACTTACATAGATAATGGAAAAAAACAAAATGAGTATGCCTCCATCTTACCATCTTACAGTGGTGGGTATAATAATAATACAGAAAATTCTTCCTTAATGCAAAGGTTGGACTCTCACAGAAAACCGGCAGCAACCATATGCTTCTTACCTTGCATTCGCATGTGTAGCCACAATATTTGAAGGATAGTCTTTTTTTTTATTGTTAGAGATATGCAATTGTCGTCCCTACGTGCGCACACCATTCGATCATATATACGGAAGATTCATTGCGAAGCGAAAGCACCAGCTAAGGAGAAAGTGTTGCAAAACTGACCACATAGATGAGAAAGTTAATGTCCGGGGGACCATGACAAAGCAACGCAGGGGACGGTTTTAGAAGCGAGTTATTCACGACGATCTTCGCTATAAACTATTGTTCACACACAGAGAATAGTTTATATCGACACATACGAATTCAGAATCAAGGGCTTATTCGAGGAAGACATCTCTTGAGCAAACTGAAAAAGCATCTTGATGGAAAAAGTACCGATGAAGTTGAAAAAATCCATGCAAGCAATGACAGGTTTTTATGTTCACATATCACAGAGCCTTCCCTAGTTACGTATAAGAATTTTTACGATTTTGGAAGCTTAGAAGATTAAAATCCACGCCATAGTTCTTTCGACAGGATGCTCGGACAAATACTGCCGTCGACATTGAGATTTTCGAAACAATTGTTGAAAATTCTATTAAAAGTGTATCGGAAGAAAGTGCTTCACAAAAATCCATGAAGATGTAAGTTCGGAGCAATGAAGAATCCTATAACTACAACAAACAACATAAGTGAAGAGCAAGCAAAAGCCTCTGAGCCCGGCTTGAACTCGGCCTTATCACTGAGATAGATTTCACTGAGTAATTATAGCTAAAGGTATCGATGATAAGAGATTTTGCTAAATGTATGGAAAAAGAAATTTTTAATGCCAAGTACCGTGGGTTAGTTATGTTCCAATTCTTTCGATTTCAAACCACTTGAAATGAGTATTGAAAATGTTGCGCAATATTCGCCATTTTGTAAGAGCTAATGATCAGGTTTTTTCAACAAACAAGCGATGATTAAGCGGACTTTTCGGCCAAGTTCTCTAATTTTTTGCCGAGCCAGCAAACATGTAATTGGTCTGGCATTGTCAGGATGAAAAATAATCCCTCGTTCTTATCCTCTGCTAATTACTTCTGAGAGCTTTAATCCAATTCCATTTGAATTATTAGCAATGCTCGTTGAACGTAGAGAGTGAAATTAATCGTTCGACTTATATTCTTGAGAGTGATACCCTTTCTCAACTTATTCCTATCTTTGTATCTTCGTCTATCTGATAAGAAAAAATATAGGATTAACTTTTTTCTCATCTTTTTTAAGAAGTATTTGAATGTAGCAAAGGCTCACCCGACTGCTAACCGCACCCGGCAATGCTTCATTTTAGTGAACTGACGTGATATGGTCATGGGCAAGTTCGTTCGTCGATTTTATTATACGGACGATCGTCAAAAAGACCGGTATGAGTGGATTTTACTATTCAGACAGATCAGCAACATATCCTATGTAGGGTTTGCTTACAAAACATTCGGGGGAAGACAAATGTTGAAAGCGCGTAATTTCTTAGCGAATACTCTCAAACTAAAATTTATGACAAATTTGACATGGTTCGAGGCCCCTTTAGATACACGTAATTTTGTGTTTGTATTTGTGTTTCTATTATATCATAATACGGTCAACATTATTAGTGCAGCGTTAATCAAATGCCATAAAAATCGCTATGCAAAGTATTATAATAATGTTCAATTATTTATATCGTTATATGATATTGTGGAGTAATTATTATCTCTTCCTCTGTCTCTCTTTTTAATTACAAAATTTTCCCTATCACCTTTCCTATGTTCATCCATCACAATGCATTATATGAAATAAAATAATACCTTTGGGTTTTATTTTGAAAGTTATCCGGCAAAAATATCTTTTCTGTTACTAACGCAACTACATACATGCATAGATGATAAGTTCATAGATGTGACCAAGTTTTTGATTGATAACTAAATTGATTGGTTTTGATAAAAATAACTAAGTTAGTTATCTCTGTGCACACATTTATAGGTATATACTGAGTGACCAAACAAGCTATAGACGTCAGGAGATTAAGTAAACAATGCACATACTCATGCATGCATGTACAAATACATAAAAGTTCATCATATTCTCATTTAAAATTGCTATGCTTGGTATGCTATTCATTGTACATAGATCGGTGACCTAATGATAAGGATATTTTGATATTTGCTTACTAATAATACTTTATATGAAAAGTAAGTAAAAACAAAACAGTGCGAATTAAATTCTAAATTATTAAGAATTTATTTTCTTCATGTTAGCTATAAAAAAATGACTAACGGTAAAGAGACCAGTGTTTAACCAAAAACTATAGGATTGGTCTTCGTTTTGAGTAAACGTTTAGTAGGAAGCATTTACGTCGGGACGAATCGTGCATATACATTTCCTTAAGTAAGATTGCGAAAATTCTTGTTTTCCATACCCATAAGCGAAAAGCGAACACTTAAAAATATCCATATGAGCCCATCTCACATTCATTTTGTCCTCTAGTATGGGAAACATTGTCATTAACATCTGAAGATTGATATATATATTGATTCGAGATGGGCATGATCGTTCATGCAAATGCAACGCGACCCATGCACATCTACTAAAGACGAAAAATTATAACTTATTCCGTAAAATAGGCATCGATCTCAAATTAATCTCAAAACAATGGTCTCTGATAGTTAAAGAAAATATGTGAAGACTGTTGGTTTTCTTAAGACATAATCGGTAGAAACGCATGTACACCTACTTTCACCGTAATTCTTCTGAGAGTAAGTGCCTTAACAAAAAATGAAAAAAGCACAACTCATCAAACTGATATAAACTGATCGGTAAACTCATGTTGGCAGCAAATATAAGATATAACTTAAATACCCTGCGACGATATTATGGACGATAAGACGTAATGGAACATAAGTCATTGCTTTCATATATATTCGCGTCTATGGAGAAGAGAAAGAAAGACAATAATGCAAAATATATGCAAGAAAAAGTAAGAAAATTCAATGCAAAATAACAATTACAATTTCTCAATTGCTTTTAAAGCTATACAAATATTAACGTCATTCAAAAATTTTCTTTGCATAAATATTATATTCTCCTTTTAAATAGGTTAGTATGCAAAAATTAATATCATATTTTTCACATGAAATGGCGACAGGAAATCATTTGTCAGATGCACTTACCGGAAACATCGCAGGTGCTTAAACAATTACATCACTCTTGAATATTTATTTTCAATTAACCGAATTCAAATATTTTTTTGATTTTTTTACTACTCCAATTATTCGCGCATCGTTCAACCATTATAATAATTGTTTTTATTGCACATTTTTCACTGAAAAAGCTTTCGACAGGAAACACGCGCCAAAACTAACTGCTGCTTCTTTCAATGTTGCCAATCAAAAGTAATTGATATCATAACAGGGATTGAATGCAATTTTAAATATTTCCTATATGATTATTGTATGCAAATATCAAAAATATTTTTTATAGTATACAATTTTTTCAATGCATGCTAGATATAAAGACTTTTTTCTCTCAGTCATGACTATAAACTGGCAATGCCGCTCGTTCATCTTCATCAAACTAAACAAGCCTGTTTTTGTTTTCTGCGAAATTGTAAATAGGCGCTCATTTTTATTTTTATTATAATCGCACAAAACAACTTTTTCAAAAGAGGATATGGCCGATGATATAATAATACCTGAACCCACAAAGGCAGAATCAACTGCTATTAAATCCATTAAAGAAGAAGATGTACATAAAATCTGCTCTGGCCAGGTACCTAAGTTCCTCCGAATCGAACGGCTGCCAAAAAGAATTAAGTGTGGATTCAATTTTAGGTGATTTTAACATTGGCTGTAGCAGTTAAGGAGCTGGTGGAGAATGCAATAGATGCAGGAGCCAAAAACGTTGAAGTGAAGCTTAGAGATAAGGGCTTAGAGTCAGTCGAAGTTTGTGACGATGGTTGCGGAGTCAAGCCAAATGACTTGGAGAGCATGAGTAAATTATATTAGATTTTCTAAAATAATTTCCTTTTTAAAAAGTTTTGTAATTGATCAGCCGCCAAATATCACACCTCAAAGATTCAAAAATTCCAAGATCTTCAATCTGTAGAAACATTTGGTTTTAGAGGCGAAGCTCTTAGCTCTCTGTGTGCTCTCACGGAAATGTCTATAATAACACGTCATCGTGATTGCAATGAAGCAATTAAAATTGTCCTAGATCGTAAAGGAAAAATAATATCGCGTAATTGTCATACTCGCGCTCCGGGAACAACGGTTCTGTTAACTAACCTTTTTGCTACTTTACCAGTACGCCGTAAAGACTTTGAACGCAATATTAAGAAGGAATTCGCCAAAATGTGCCAGATTTTGCAAGCATACTGTTTAGTATCCACAGGAATACGCATACGTTGTACGAATCAGGCGCCCAATGGTGCTTCTTCGCTGATTATGATGACACAAGGTTGTGAAGACGTGTTAAGTAATATATATGCAATATTTGGAAGACCAAAATTAGGAGAAATAATAAAATTGGAATCTCCCTTAAAAGATAATAAGGGTGATGTTCTAACCCAGGATGAATTAATTTCAGCTTTGCAAGCAAATGCGGGCGATAATGCAAACATAACAAAAGAAGATATTTCTTCATTATATAATAGGGAATTTGAATTAGGGGGTTATATATCTAGTTGTGCTCATGGTTCTGGGCGTTCATCGAAGGACCGGCAATTTTTCTATGTCAACTCTCGTCCCTGCGATTTAAAGAACGTAAGTTTATTCGGAATAATTAAAAAAAGCTTTAAAGTAGTCCTTTTTCTTTCGCTTCAGATATCTAAAGCTGTTAACGATTGTTATCACTCCTTCAATAATTCCCAATATCCGTTCATTTATTTGAATATTATCACCAGCAGGCAAGAAGTCGATGTTAATCTAACTCCCGACAAACGCCAACTCATGCTTAACAATGAGAAGCTTTTGTTATCTCTTATAAGGAGATCTCTTCACCTCACCTTTGATCAGATACCAGCTACCTATAAACTTCAAAATACGACCATTTCAGATATGCAGCCTCAAGAAAATAATATTGATCTGGAAAGTATTGATTTAATACCACTGAGTACAGCGGAAAAATTTCGCAATGTTCTCTCGCAATGGAAACGTACTGGCGATACGGCAGGCAAGGCTCCCAATGTTACCACGAAACGTAAATGTTTAGATGAAATCACCGCAAGGACGTTAAAAATGCAGAAGATTCATCAATTTTTAAATACGGAAGATATTAAACCCTCCGGAGAATATGATTACAAATCCGATCCAGAGACTGATGAAGAGGGCGACAAAACGATTCAATTTGACAAAATGCAATTAAAGCAAGAATCGAGTGGTGAGAATGTATATATATATATGTATATATATAACAATGTCTATAAAAAAGTTTTCACTTTACTTTTTGGAACTTTCTAGCCTTTGATGAACTTGTGCAAAAAATAGACTGTAAAGTTCTTACCCCCAAAAGACCTGTTTGCAACTTTGTTGACTCAAAATCTTTAAGCAACTCCGATATAGATACTGCTAATGACGTTGCTTCAAAGGATGATAATGTCGCTCCACCCATAATTGAACTCGATGTTAGCGACTCGGAAACTAAAGAACATTCTAACATCTCCAGTCAATTTTTCGTTACCCTTAAAGAAATCGAAGATAGTCTTAAAGCCGAGGATGCCATAAAATCTGAGAAGGAAAGCAAAGCTAAATTAGGACGTCTACGTTTCAAAAGCGAAATAACACCCAGTCAAAATAAAAGCGCCGAAGATGAGCTCCAAAAAGAAATCTCGAAATCAAGCTTTGCGCATATGGATGTGGTTGGACAATTTAACTTGGGTTTTATTATATGCAAATTAGATAGCGATTTGTTCATAATCGACCAGCACGCTACAGATGAGAAATATAATTTTGAAATGTTACAACGCACGACGCACCTGCAATATCAAACCTTAGCTATACCTCAAACATTGGAGCTAACCGCTGTCAATGAAATGACGCTCATGGAAAATTTACCGGTGTTCGAAAAGAATGGTTTTAAATTTAGCATCAATTCCAATGGTATATGTTAACAAGGTCTGACCCTCAAATCATGGTTAATGATTCCTTTTTGTGTAATTTTTCAGCGCCTCCAACCAAAAAGGTAAGCCTATTAGGCAAGCCGTTTAGTAAGAACTGGGAGTTTGGCAAAGAAGATATAGATGAATTGATATTTATGTTACAAGATGCTCCCGAGGGCACTGTATGTCGTCCCTCGCGCATTAGTGCCATGTTTGCTTCAAGAGCTTGCCGCAAGTCCATTATGATAGGAACAGCTTTAAAAAAATCCACAATGAGACAACTCATACAACATATGGGTGAAATGGAGCAGCCCTGGGTAAGCTTTAAATAAAACTACGTCCACAGCGAATGTAAAAAACTTCTTCCAATCTTCCTAACATACATTTTTTCATTCACTTCACATTCACTTCAACTGTGTCTACATAGTATAGGACATATAGGGAAAGAAATTTAAACAATGTCAGTCTGTCTATATGTTAAATTCGGAAATACGACTTCAAAGCTTTGTGCAGAAACTTAGACCGATAAGGTGACTTTCTTTCACTTATATTTTGCTTAGGAAATTTTCGAAAATCAACACAATCGAGATCCATAAATTCATATAAAAAAGCTAGAAGTTAATCTGTTGTCATCGGGTTAAATTACATGGAAAAAAAAGAGACAAGAAAAGAAGATCAGGCAAACTTAGGATCATAGCGGGACACAGTTTCAAGTAAAATTAGGTGTTTGCAAAAATTTTGATCACTTTTTCATTTGAAAAAGGCATTTATTGTGGAAGATTGGTGCAATATAGCTTTCATCACTTTGTATAACATTTTGCATTATTTTCGGCAACATGGCGATGTCATGCCGAAAGAACTTATATTGGTTTGGCAGCGATTCATCTACCGACCTATTTTCGCACTTCTTCAACTTTGCGGACCCGCGTGTCACTCTAGCAATGCTGCGCTATTCTGAACAAGTGGTAATCAGTGGGCGCCTTGTCTGGGGAGTACGCTGGATGTGGCAGAACTACACATTCGAGCTGCAACAGTGTAGCCTGGGCAATTCTTGTATCAAGTGGCCAACAAATGACATTTTCAATCAATTCATGTCGCCACTTTTAAACCGTTGAAATTAAAACTGACAATTGAAATATGCTGGAGTAGCATCACCGTAAGCCTCTGAAAGTGTTTGGTGGGTTTCGGCAGCAGATTTCTTCAAATAAACGACAAAATTAATGAATTTGGAAGAAGAATTTTGTGCGCTTCGTGACTAGCGTCGACGCACTTCGAATGAATCAATAATATTAAAAGGAAAACTATTATTTTATGCATAGGAAAGTCAAAACCGTCGAGTTCCACAGTTGTGTACACTGGTATTTCGCATTTTTTTTATCACTTTTAACTGTAGCAGTCGCTGAGCAAAATTTTTGCAAACACCTTTCCAACAAAATCGTAGCCAATTAATTTTCTGGCAGCGTTTACTTTATGTGGTGCTTTTATGCCGAAATTTACGATTGGCACTTGTCTTCTTTACTTCGGAGGCCCCTTTCGTTATAACGATACCGGGTTTGTGAACACTACAAATCTAGGGATTATTCGCACCTCGTTGTATATGTTTTAGGATACATACATATATTTCTGATTTCGACATTTATTCAGTAAATAACGTTTTCTTTTTTTCTTTTCAATAGAATTGTCCTCACGGTCGTCCGACGATGCGGCATCTTATAAACACAGCAATGCTATTGGATGATACCGAAATCAATGAAAATAAATAAAATTTATGAACTTTAACTGTAAATTTCATTTTTTCTTTTATTTAAATAACTATTTCATACGCTTATCGTTCTGAATATATTGAAACCACTGTGAGCTGTTGATAATATTACCCCCGGCAATTGAGGATGCCAATGCAATTCCTTAATCTCTTTCTGCCCCTGGTGTATGAACAACAATTGCGGCGGTAAATTGTCTAATTCGTTATGATTTTGATTTTGTGTCGGCGTTGTTTCGTCGTCTTTTTCTACAGCCAAATCCCAAAGAGCAATTTGATCATCATCACCGCCCGAAGCCAATACCGTACTATCTTTAGGATTCCATTCAACTGTGGTAATATGGTTGGTATGATGTTTGAAGGTAGCAACAGGTTTTTTGCTCTGAAATTGCCTTAAATCCCAAATATGGAGGAAGCCATCATCGCCACCACTAGCTATGAAAGGTTCTGAATTATTCCAGGAAATAACATTGATATCACTTTCATGGGCATTGTCACAGGTCAGCATGCAAGCTTTTTGTGGTGCGGCACGGCAATCCCAAATACGTATAGATTTGTCTACTGAACACGATGCTAAAACACTACGTTCGTTAGGGCTCCATTGTAAATCCTCAATGGAAGCGGTATGGCCAATTAAGGAACGCTGATCCACTTTCCATGTGCCACCCTCTAAAGGTGACCAAATGTGTAAATCTCGTCTAAAAGGAAATAAATAATTACTAAAGCACACAATCCCTAACATTTGAAAAATATTACCTGCAGTCACCAGTCGCTAAAACACCGTCAACGCAAGGACTCCAGTCTATAGCAAAACCCTCCTGCTGATGACCACTAAAGGTGAAAATCGGATGTACCGGATCATTTGCAACATCGCGTTCGTATTGTTTCAGAAGTTGTATATCTTCAATTGCCTGCAATTGTTTTGATAAATTCCAAATGTTAACGCGACCTAATTCACTCCAACTAGCGGCATACATCGTATTTCCCAAACGGCGGGTTCTCACACGATTCACGCAACCTTGATGTTTAATAAGAGCACATGACATTTGAGGTTTCTTGAGTTCTTCCTTATTCGTCACGTCATCTTCATCGTCCTCCAATTCTTCGTCATCATCCTCTTCACCATCAGGTTTCTCCTGCGTTTTATGCAAATTGTGCATTTTCATTACAATTAAATTATTAACATGTGTACGAGCAGCTTGTGTTCCAGCGACAATATAGGCAGTTAAGGGATAATTTTCCCTTTCTTCTCCTAATTCATCCGATATAATATCAAAGCTAAGGCAAGGCGCACCAGTAGACGCTTGATGTAACATTACATATGCGGACTCATCACAAATCAATTCTTCATCGGCTTCCAAAGGTAATCCGGGAAGATAAACTTTTTGATCTTTACCTTGGTTTTCATGCGGGTCTTCTTCATCACTTTCAGCATCCTCCGGTTCAACAACTTCCATTTCCAGATCTTGATCCATTTTGCCTCCGCACAAGTTTTTATATTTTATTTTGTTGGTTTGTTTAGAAAAGTGGATAAGACTCAATATATCTACTAACGTGGTGGGTTTTTTTTAAATTTCATGAACAACACGTGAATTTTTCCCCTTTCTTTTTGGTCTCTAGCACAGAGTTGTTGTTAGTGGGAGAATAAATAATAGTGTTAGATTAAATAACCGCACAGGGCTGTTAAAATTTGTTTAATATATCATAGAATTACCTTTGATATATATGCGAGTATTAATTCGGTTGATAAAAAGAATTACAACGCAAAATATATATATGTAAAAGAAACGACAAAAACAAGGGTACATGATTATTCCAAATGACATAATATTGCACTCATAACTTTTCCTGTCTACGAGAAACAAAGGAGTGCGTACCCTATTAAACAGACCTAAAGCCTATTAAGCACTTGAAAATCAGAGAGGAGTTTCACACAAACCCTATTAAACATACCTAAAGCATAAAAAAAGAGCTAAAGACAGAGGTCTGGGAATTATATAAAATAAACACTTCAATAGAATCTGGCCCTTAAAAAAACATTTCAAGTTTTTCCTACTACTTAATATATAGAAAATGCATGCGCGCTTATTAGGCATTTCAGGCCGCAAACGTTAACATCCCCGTACATGCAAAAGTAGCAATAATGAAACGAAGAGGATAAAATCGAAACCAAGACTATATTCGGCAAAGTGATGCAAGAACGAAGTGGTACAATTTCTCAGCTGTTTTTGGCGTATAAGAACGAATGAAAATGGATTGATTCCAATTCACTTCAAGTTGTTTACTTTTCTGACTTATTTGGAATTGTTTTAAAGTAAGAACTTCGTACGCATTCCTATTAATTTTCGAAATTATTATTTCTTTTGTTTACTTCTATGTGAACAGACATTCAAACATTCACTTGGCAGATTATTTTGTTTTCGGTTTCTTGTACAAAATTTGTTAGAATAGTGTTTGTAAAAATATCGAAATTCATTCGTGTAAACAATAAGGAATGTCAAAAAATAAACGCCATTTTCAAATAAAATTATTGGCCGGAAATAACGTGGTTTTAGTCGAAGCTCCTGGTTATGAGTCTGAAATTTTCGTACCACAAACGTGCAACGGACGCATCGCTTTCGTTAATGTCATACCTAACCGCCGGTGCTGTTTTAAAACAGATAAAAATTCGGCGTCAAGTGAGAATACGTTTTGCGGGCAATCAGCAGCAGTAAATACACTAGCAAAAAAATTTCTTGGCTATGGTTCAAATGGCCGCGCAAGGCGTATTTATGGAGGGGGCGAGAAATGTTCACCTTTTGATAAAGGAATTCTAAAGGAACAACAGCACAGTGATACTTCTCCAATAAAACAAAAAACATTCTGGAATTTACAAACACCGCAAAGTTTAAGAACATCCGCGCCGGCAAAAAGTTACTGCGGGGTCGATAGTAATTTATCACGCAATCCTTTACTCCTTACGCCTTTATGTTCGACGTTACAATCTTCTGCAGGCGGGGATACAACCTTGTGGCCTCGCAATAAAAGCAAGGCAAAAGACACCTCGACTCCAAAATCAGTCTATAACGACAAAACGATCACGCCCACAAAATGGCGCAAGTGTCTCACACCTGTACGCACATATGGCCGCAGCAGTGTAATGTTATGTAGAAAACGATCTCCTACAAAGATAGGGGGTTCAAAAGTTGAACAAACTCAGGGAATGAAAGCTACGTGCTCTATAGATATACGGAAGCGTAAGTTACTTATAGACCCTAAAACTACTATATCACCTCAGTCTTTTAAATTACAACTACGAAATTACGATTCTTCAGATAAGGTCAAAGATGATATAAAAGCGACACCCGATTTCTATTTATCAAAAGATCCAAAGACTGCCTTTGATTTATTAACAAGCCCCGCACGCGATGGATCTTCAAAACTTAAAAGACAGTTTCGCAATGCGTGCATAAACAAAGCCGTGGGCACACATCGCAAATATAAAGAATTGTGCAGTGTACCGCCATTACAACAAAAAGAATATAAGAACGATAAGAACATAAGAAATTAAAAAAATTATATCTTGTTAATATTAGCATTGAAGCAAAAAATGCAAAATTCCAACATATCAAAAAGAACATGAAGAAGATGAAAGGAAGCAAAATCCTGCCTTCAATGTCGACCACGTTTCAAAGAGCCGATATACGTTTTGAAATTTTTTCGATTGCCAAGCAAGTTACTGGCGTAAAGTAAATTTCTAGTATGAACGCAATGTGAAAGCCCCGATTAAAGAAACTGAAAATAACTCAAAGATAATTGACGTATTTGTATATGCGAAGTATGTAATTTTATTTACTGTCAATTCAATTTTCTAAAATACAAGATCCCTCCGCGGTGATCACTTGCACTGAATTCAGTTATATTAAGTTTCTATAATTGGTGGTTAGATGCGAAAAATTTTCTTCGATGGTGTACCTTTTTTGTGATCAGCGAAAAAAGTACATTATTTAGGAAAATTTTTCGCACTAACATGTATATATATAAGATATATTACTTAAAAATTAATTACATATAATTATATATATATTGTTATTAAAATCTTAATTTCTAATTTCAAACTAAGCTAAAGAACACATAAGTCTTAAAAAATATATGAATAATTCAAATAATTTTTTTAAATATCATCTGCATCGAAAGCAAGCTTTGAAAGCTCGTTTTATTGCACGCATATTATGAATGACTTGTTCCTGGTAAGAAAGGATCAAAATTAATTACATTTGAAATTTAAAAATCATATAATGCTAACCTGCATTAAATTAAAGCACATGGCTATCAAGGCCATCCCTAATAATAAATATACCGCACAAAGTATAAAACTAACCTCAACCTTATCCTTGTCGGCAGTTATCTAAAATGAAACAATTGAGGAAAAAAAATATTCTGAAATAAATAACAAATTGCAAAAAAAAAAAACAACTAAGAGCATTATAGTCGGGTAACGACGACTATTGAATGCCTACACCACTTCGCGTAGTGCAGTTATTCGCCCGTTTTCGTATGAAATTACTATTAGGGTCAATTTTCATCACCACATGTTAAAACTTTTCTGCTCTAAAAACAAACAATTTTCGTGAAAATCTTGCATAGGGTAGTATCCAAAAAATAGGCCGAAATTAATTAATTTCGGCCTATTATTATTATTATTTAATCAATTAATTTTTTTATGTTAAATTACTACTATGATATAATTTTCATGATGGAGCATTGAAAATTATACATTTTTGTCGTATGAACTTCAGTTTCCATTATATGAGAGGGGATTCAAGAATTGCCTCAGCCGGTCCAAAGTTTTCATACCAATTTAGAATTCCCAAATACTTAATCACATTTGTCGAGAAATTTTGAAAATTGCATTTTTTTTTCCAAATAACGACTTTTCAGAATAGCACCTTATATGGGAACTGGTTGAAAAAGTGGACCGTTCCGAACTATTTTCAATAGCGTTCGTCCTTGGGTTAATACATGTCTTTGTGCCAAATTTCATTAAAATATATCAAAATTTCCGGGCCGTAACTTGAATACAAATTTACAAGGACAGACGGTTAGACGGACAGACAGGCTTAAATCAATTTACGATTACGATTCTGAATCGATCGGTATAATAAAAGGTGGGTCTGTCTTTAGCCCTTCTGCGTGTTACATACGTCCGCACTAACTTAATATACCCTGTACCATGTAGATTATAAAAACTTACCACACGATCTCCCGGCACTAAATCACCAAAACCAATGCTGCTTAGAGAAATAAAGCAAAAATAGCTGCCATCCAAATAATCCCAGTCTTCCCAACGGCCAAACAGCAAAGCCCCCCACATAATGTAACTGCAAAAGAATTGTTAACGGATAATACTTTAATATTGCAAAATTTTTTTTTTTTATAAATTCAAACCTTATCATTATAAATATGCAAACGGTTAGAGGAACCGTAATCTCGTCAGTATTGCCACGAATTTCTTCTTCTATATCTATTTCATCATCTTCCTCGGCGAACATTGTTAGGACAACATTCTTATTATTTATGGAAGGAGGTGCAGCAGTCTCAGTATTAGCGCTGCTATCACTTTGACTTGCAGTTGACGTACTACTGCCGCCACTATTACTACTACTACTACTACTGCTACTACTACTACTACTGCTATCAGAATTTAAAGTACTTTGACGCGCATTTTCTAAATCCGCCAACTGTAAACAAATTACAAATTTTTACAAATAATTACAGAAATTTTATTGTTTACTATCACAAGTTACTTACCGCCCTATTAATGGCGAGTTGTTTTAATTTGCGTCGCTCTCTTATTAGACGCCTTTTGGCTACACCCGGACAAATGCGACATAAGCACACTTTAGAATAAGTCCATTTAAACGATTTCGCTAATACGTCGCCAATATTGGAGAGATAGAGTAGAAATAAAGGCATACCGATTATCGCATATAAGATTGTAACCAATTTACCCCAATCGGATCGTGGCGAGATATTACCATATCCTACGAAAATATTTACACAAATATTATTGTGCGCACCCTTTGCATTTACAAGTTAGAAATAAGATTTAATCAATCAAGTATTAAGCGACATCCTTATCTTAAGACTGGATTTATCGTGTTCGTCATTTCGAAGGGTTTGTGATTTTAAGCTCAAAAATTCTGCATAAGGAAGTAGATGTTATGTGTTTGTTTTCAATGATTTAATGCTGCAAGCATGTGTGTGTCTGGACACACGCCCATTTTTCTATTTCTAGATACGGTCTCTCTTTTTCTGATGGGTAAACTTGGCAAAGCGTCCTCATCGCAAAAATAAAGGGAGGAAAGTGAAATTTGTTACAAGCGGGCGGGACCTGTTCAAATACAGATCCCCAATGTATAAAAAAAAATCTAAAAGTACCGTGAAAGTGTATCTAAAAAACTAATTACTAAATGTGCGCCAGAATTCCAATTAATTTAATTCCAACTAATTTCAAATCTGCTTTAAAAAGTATATCTGTTCTTGCTCTTAATTAAAAATCTAGATATTTTGAGCTTTATCTGCATCGAGAGGACCGCTAGGACGATTGCTCTAAAAAGAGCATTTATTTCATTCGCGATATAAAAAAAAAAAAATAAAAATGGTTAGAAAGTTGTATTCCGCGAGGCATTTTTTTGTTCCTAATCTAAATGCGGTCGTGGCTGGATTGAATCTATTTTGATCGCTGGCTATCAACGGCGTATGTGAACGATAAGTTTTATCTTTCGATTTCAATTTGAATTTTTTATTTCCAAACTTAATCAAGGGCTATCAACGAAAAATTGAAATAAATTTCATTTTCCTATCTTCAAGTTTTGCGAACGCGATCTAAAAAGGGTGAAAAACATTCATAGTTTTACGCTCATACGAAATATGCTTCACTTGACGAATCGATTCATTTTACTTTTGGAATATTTTTTTTTTTTTTTTAAGTTGAATGTCAAAGTACTTGGTCAATGATTGATTCCTAACTGCGGTATAATGTCAAAATAAATTTGTGCAGTAATGACTTCTAACGAAAGTAAATGAACAAGAAGTAAGAAAATTATTGTCGGGGGGGACGAATCCCGCGTATCCATGCTTTTCGCATTCCACTCTCTATGTTCTGTTATTTGATACCCATATCGTTGGTACTAGTAAAAATAAAAGTTAGTCGTGCTGTCTACTATATAAATTTCAGAATCAACCTATTCTTAGGCAGATAATATATCTGCATTTGAGGTACGTACAAGTTTTAAACATTCTGTCTTGTGTTTGCCTTATGAGAAATGAGCATAGAACCTCAAAAGAGTGAAAAAAATAAAATTTAATTACTCGTAACTTTGTGTGGGCATGGCCGATTGTTTCCATTTTTGCACATAAAAGGTAGAGTCGAAATTATCAGCCTTCTAACTTTTATAATTTCGGAGTAATAAGCCATAATCTACAAATTTTCTTTAAGAAAAATGAAGTTGGATTCAGTTTACGCTTCACTCCGGTCCTCTGCTCTAACCAATTTCGCCCATTTTCAATATCAAACTTCGTGGAAAATCTTCTAATGTGTTTACCAAAAGTGAAGTCGATATTTTCATTTTTACGATCAAGAGAGTGTCAACGACAAACACCACAGTGACGGACAGACATGGTTTAATCAATTCAGAATTTTACGCTGATCAAGAATACATATATACTTTATAGTGCTGCATAAATAATTAAAAAAAAAAAACCAAAATGAGTATATCCGCATCCTTCAGTATTGGGTAAAAAAACAAAACCTAATCTATGTACTTAAGGTGTGTCTGGAAGCGTGGACACCTAAACAGCTCAAACTTAAATAAAGATTTCAATAAAAAATTTTTAAACTTAAAAATACTATTAAGGAAAATAAGAAACATAAGGTAAATAACAAAAAGTTCCGTTTCCTGCCAGGGGATAGAGAGAAGAATAGAGGAAAAAAGTGGGTAAGTACCAATATTAACAACGATCCAGCTCTCTTCGAGCAAATTAGATTCTTAAGTTTCATAACTAACGGCCGGGAAGGTCATATAATAAGCTTGTTATTCGTAAGGAAATATTAAGGCTAGGGAATGGACAGACAAAGGTTATAATTTCATTTATAATTACGGGTAACCCTCCTACAACGCGGTCAATAGGTTCCTGAAAAATACCGCGTTATAGGAAATTTTCCGCATTTTGTGAAATTTTGCCAACCGCGTTTTAGCGTTGTCCGTCTGATGTCCGTCCATGTATATGCAACCTGTAGGTCGCAATTTTCGAGATATTTGGCTCGAATAGGTTTATTTTTTAAACTTCAACATATAGAGGGGTTATCCTGAAAAGCAAGATCTTGTATGGAAAGAAAGAGAGTTTCTAAAGAGAATTATAAAATTCGTGGAAAGTAAAGTTTGCTAAATTTGTGATGCCTCGACTATTTTCCGATATGCGGAGTTTCATGCAAAGTGTTCTCTTGCACGAAAATAATTTATAATTTCTGGTGCGTGGTATTACCAAAGCGACTGTGCAAGGTGGAGTGGTCTAAGGCCTTGCCCGACTATAATGTTCTCAATGCTGATGTGTGGGTGACTTTAGTTCGTAGTTTGTTGTCCTAAACGTAATTCGGAATCGGGCAGTCGTTGATGTCTTACCTATTGTTGTTATAACTGTTAATGAATAAAGGAATGCACCGGAAAAGCTCCATTGTTTGTCAACATCTTGACCGATCAATTGCTTATGTACAATAGTTCTTTGATAATCCAGCAGAATATCGTTTACTCTATAAAATCATGTAAAATGAAATAATAATTTTTATTAAACAATAAATCATTTAAATGATAAGCTTACCGTCTTTTGAATGAATAACGATCATAAAAGCTTATATTCTCTGCGGTAATTTTCCATAAACGCTCTAAACAATTATTTGTGTAATTACCTTCGAATGGATACTTTTGTGGTTTAGTTATCCTAAGTCTTTCATATTCGAATATTTCTATCGCTTGAAAGATAAAAGCGCCTGCAATTTATGTAAATGTGTGTACTTAGTTAACTTTATTTCGTTATTTTGCAAATCGTCATTTATCTCTTCACTCACCTCCTATGGTATAAAATATTACTAACAATATAATGCCGACATTGCTAAAAAGGAAAGCCGTAAATAGACGACAATGATCTTTAAATTTTTCAAAAGACGGCTTCGGTTTCTTACGCAATGAACTGCGTTTTAAAGTCATATCGCTGCTATCCTCAAGCGATATTCGGATCTTCGGCGATATTTAGTAAATGTCTTGTAAATTTTTATTTTAAAATTAAAAGAGCTTTTATAAAAAGCTCTGGCGGTTATGGATCGTTTAAATAATTCGAATAATCTTTCGTTTTGTGACATGCTTCAGGAAATTATAATTAATCATTAATTAATTAACATTTGTTCGTAAAATCACCTTGAAATAAAAAAAAAAAACAAATAAAAACAACAATAATTAATAAATTTTCTATATATATTTTCTATATATACATATATATATGTATATATATATGTACATATATATATGTATGTATGTATGTATGTGTATATATATATATATATATATGTGTGTATATATATATACATATATATATACACATACATACATACATACATATATATATATATATATATATATATATATGTATTTCCACCAGATGCTTGTTACATGCTATATACANTGCTATATACAAGCATAAAATAAAATTTATAATATGAACAAGAAAAATATTGTTTGCTTTCGATTATCGATTATCGGAGATGCGTTTAATTTCATTTCGTTACATATGTCCACGTTACACGTGTTCCTCACCAGCGATGGTTTTAGAAATTAGAAGAGAAAGGGGAAAAGGAAAAAATCATAACGTTTTCGTTTACTATTTTTCTCATGGAAATCACAAAACCATCTAAGATCGATATAGGTATAGAGTACGGATCAGTTTTAGGTGTTAGCTAGCATTAGATAGCATTGCGATTGAATCCCTAGCACTATAGTAATAATATTAATAGATGCTTGCATGTATTTTGATCATTTTTTCACTTGGAAAACGCAGTTATTTCGATCTTTTTCTACAACTTTTTCCTATTGACATGGGGCGACATGGCGATACCTCGTCGAAAAAACTATATTGGGTTGGCAGCGATCCAATCATCGAAACATTTTCGTATCTCTGCAGCATTTCGAAACCATGTGCCAGCCAAGTCATGCTGCATCGACCTGTATAAGTGGTAATCAGGAAGGGCTATGTCTGGTGAGTACGTTGAGTGCGGCAGAACTTCCCATTCGAGCTACGACAATGTATCCTTGACAACTCTTGCAACGTGTGGCCGAGCATTGTCATGCAAGAGGATCACTTTGCCTTTGTTAACCGCACATCGTTCGATTTATTTAAGCCACGTCGGTAGACATCTGCAGTCACAGTTACATTCGGTTTTAGCAGCTCGTAATACACTCCACGTTGTTGTTCCCAGCGTATACACAGCAAAATTTGATGGCCATGAATATTTCGCTGCGTCATCGATGTGTGTGTGTGTATGTTAGTCCTTCTGGACTAACGCAGGACTTCGTGCGCTTGGGGTTGCTGTGGTAGATCCACTTTTCATCGCCAGTCACAATACACCGCAGAATACTTTTTTTGCCTGGCAAGCAATGAAACGGCGACGTTGGAACGGTTCGAAAGGCACTTTCAGTTAATCCGCATGGTTGTCATTTTCCCCACTTTTGGATCTTTCCCATCGCTTGCAAATGTCTAGAACTAGTTGATTAACCGACTGCTAAGCCGTTCGAAAGTTCCTTGAAAGGTTGAGCTAGGTTCACGTCCAATAAGTTTCGCAAATCATTGTCTTCAACATTTTTTAATCTTCCAGGCCCTTCTTTGGCATTGATATCAAAATCGAGACATTTAAACTGTTGAATGCAAAACCGACAATCGGAAGCATGACGGAGCAGGATCACCATAAGCTTCTAAAAATGATTGATGCTGATAATGAATGTTGAAAGCGCATGAGCGCAGCGTTTGTGTACACCGAATAACTCAATAATACTAAATAGAAAAGTGTTTTATGTGAAGAAAGGTCCAATTCTTCAAATTCATCATTTTCGCCAATTTGATCACAATCCCACATCTGATCAAAATACATGCAAGTACTAAATTACTAGTTAATACTACAAGTAATAAATGAAGTATTTCCACTGATGGCTCGAGTGTGCTACGGCAAAAGGCACCAACCACTCAAAAAATAATAACGGAAATGTCCCAAAAAGGCTTAAGCAGTCAGTGATTAACGATCGTCGCTTCTATGCCTATTGAAGATACACCCGTTAGAGATAATAAGAATGATTCTCAAAAATAAACCAAAATTATGTGATAATGAGATCTTCTGCAAATTCGTAGTCTTTGTTGAGATGCGATAAAGCTAAAGATAGTCAACGTGTTCGATTCTCTTCGGTTCTTCACTTTCATGGTTATTCCAGAAATTTTAACCTAAGCGTTCCTAGGGCACGAAAAAGTTCAGTAATGCCCAAGATAAACTGCTTTTTCACATGGCGACCCGGCTTAGTGGCCCATCATTAACCCTACATAATCCTACAGTTATTGGTATCGGTCACGACACATTAAAATAAGGCGTTCTAAGGCAAGTGGGGTCAAAACACTTCGGCGCAACAATGTTTTTCAAAATATCTCAAAAATTGCGGTCAGTGGGTTGAATACAAGAAAAGAAAACAAGCTTGAATCGATTCAGAAAAGTGGGTCTATTCCATGTCCTTCTTGCTGGTGCATACATCCGCGTAAATTTCACAGAAAGACTTGGAATTGTACGAAGGGCGTCCCGATTGATTATGATACGAACAAACTTGCCAGCAATGCCTTAACTAATATATCGGATCCGATCTGCTCCACAGAAGACAAAAGCGATTTTATCTCTACAAAAGCTGTTAAGAGCGGCTTCAACAGAGGGATGATCGTGCGATAAACGATCGATATTCTCTCGGGAGACTTGATGTAAAGCTTAAAATGTGGACGGTATGGACATTTTTGTAAAATTTTACAAAGGCGAAGAGACTCGGTACCTTAAGAAAATGACAAAACTTGTGCATGCCCAAGAAAGCTTTCGGGGAAAAAGCTCATTAAATTGCGCATCCAACACTCACAAGGGCCCAGAAAAGTCATACCTAAAAAGGAAACGTGACCAAGATATGGAAATTGAGAACGTAACTTGAAAAGAGTTCATCTCATCATACTCGGACTTGTGCACGCAATAATGTATATAAAAATGACTTTGATTCCATAAACAGCATAGCACCGTAAAGATGCAAAAATGGTCCTCATTGTACAAGTAACTAAAGACGTGTGCTTCCGTTCATTGTCGTCCCATCTTGGGAAATCGACTATTAGATGCATACAAGTAGTAATGAAGGACAAAAACGGCAACCTATCAAACTTGATGAAATTTTTTCTAATTCAAAGGAATGTTCACATCATGAAGGCCAAGCAAACTCAGCAACATATCGAAGAGGAAAGTTTTTTAAAATTGTTTTTCTTGAAAGTTTTCGCATAATTGCTGCTTGCGTACAGTGAAAAATGTTTGTTTTCTTAAATTAATGTGTTTTGTTATTATGTGGAAATATTAGTAAAAGAAAAGCATTATTATTGTTCAACCCTGCAACACTTCAGGGAACAGCGCATATTAAGTTATTGCGGATGTATGTAACACGACGAAGAGGTTAAGATAGACCCAACTTTGATTCAGAATAATAATTTGAATTGACCTAAGCCTGTCTGTCCGTCCGACGTCTGTGCATGCAAATTTGTGTTCAAGCTACAAGTCGCAATTTTTGATACATTTTGATGAAATTTGCTACAATGACATGCTTTGACGCAAGAACAAAAGCTATTGAAAATGGTTCGAATCGGTCTAATTTTTCAACCACTCCTCCCCACATAACGCCCTATTCCGAAAAGTTGTTATATGGAAAAAATTGCAAATTTTCAAAATTTTTCAACAAAAGTGGTCAAGTAGTAGTGTTTGGGCATTCAATTAGACCTTAGGCTGGGACTATTTTTGATCGCCCCCTCATGTATATGGTGTAGGGTATTTAATAGTGGTCCTAGCTCGACTATAATGCTTTCACTTGTTTATTTACTTTATTTTTTGTTTAATAATTTCGAATACTTTCCACGCCGCTTATACAAAACGTCTACTTACACATATTTTATTGCCCGAATTCTTTGGTTTTTACGTACCTTAGTGATATGTATTAAAAATAAAAAAAAAAAAAATATAAAGAAAGATTCGGAATTTTAAGCTAACCTGGCCATGTCTTTTATTTGTTATGTTTATTAGTGCTTGTGGTGCCCAATTAATGTTAAAACTCATTGCCACTGTTTACACTGGCTGCCTGTCGTATATGAAGCGTATGGCACGTACACTACGGCTACTGCCTACAGCATATATATGAGGATGTGCGTGTATGTAGTTTACTCTGTATAATGTGTAGTATAGTACATATAGTATACCTAGTATATGCTATATATTCGACAACTTACTTTTTGGGTGACTATTAATCTGATGGTGGGACGCCGCAGTAATAAATTAAAAACACGTTTTTAATAGCAATTTTTTTCTTTTTTGGGATGGAAGGAAGGGTAATAGAATAATAATATCTGAAGAGATTATTGAGCATATATTTAAATACTAACAAGTAAGACCGTGCAGTATATTCAGTTGTGACCGTACAGTCTTTTATGTCCACAACAGTTATCTTATTTTTGTAGGATAATTTCGTGGAAATTTATATCGCGTATCTGTTGTAGTTTACGAGCAATGAGCAGAACACAGGGAAAGCAAATGTATTCTCAGTTTTGATAGCACAGACGTATGGACGTTGTAATCTTGTTCTTTGACCTACATGGGTCTTTTTCAAAGTCATTTGCAAATATGTCGGCGACATTTTGTTTTCTGGGAATGGGAGAAAGTTTACCACAGATACTGAAAAGTTAAGCAGACGGATCGACGAACAGACGGACATGGTTGGGTGCTTTCCAAATTTGAAATTGGCCATGCATTCATTTACTTTATTAGGGCTTTGAAGCTTGTTTCTGTTTCACGTGTTAAAAAAAAAGTCAATTTGGATACCCTATAATATAAGGTGGCTTTGTCCAGTTTTGTTTACGTAGTACAGCATCGCCCATAGGACATACTCTCAAATTTTAATGCAGGATGTATATCCTNCAGATGTTTGAAGAAGAACCTCTTATATGCATAGAGGTCAAGAATGAATGGTTTATTGTAGATCAGCCGCAATGCCAAGGCGTGGCAATCCAATTGGAGCCAGATGGTAATTCAGATGCTTTGTATGAAGGAATAGATTTAAAGTGAGTTCACTACGAGTGTAGTCAGTCCGATTCGAAGTTCAGAAAGAGAAAGCAAGATTTTGGGTGAGAGCGGAAAAGAGATAAAGTTAATGAATTGTTGTAGATACGAAAAAAGCAGAAGTTCAGTCTGATATTAGCCCATCTTTTGCATTTGAAGATGAAATGTTCAGTAGATTTCGGTATCGGGCATAGGTCGCCAATATTACTGTCAAGTACTCGGATCATTTTTAATTAGAGTTTTCATAGGTATGGCTTGGGCATAAGCCTGTAGAGGACTTTGATCCACCAAGACGAGAATAGTGAGTCCAGCAGGGCTTTAAAAGACATGGACGTATGTATTCCTCATTAAGTTCCCTGGTGATGATATTTCGGATTGAATGTGAAACTTCCGTCGACGAGTATTTCGCAGGGATATGATTCCATCATCAATTTGAGCTTCACGCTCACAGAAGTCATTTTTTTCGTTGAGACAGAAATCACAAAATACTTCTTTTTTTTAAGTTTTAATCATTCGAATTTTAGTATATAACAGACGGATGTCATGAAGATTCCATGCGAAGTGAACGCATTATTACTTTATAATGATGGTTGCGGACATCCAAGTATTGCAAGGGAAGTCTTAGTGCTCCAATGCCGAGCTTGGATACACTTCACATTTGCAAATTAATATCAATCAATAATCAATATAAATTTCGCTAAATGGCTTAGGGTACATGTCCCTAGTTCCTGGACAAACAAAACTCAAAAATGTTTTCATTCCAATGACTTTAATGCAAGCGAGTCAGTTTTTTATTTGTATGCTAACAAGGAAAACACTTAACTGTATGAAAGTTCTATTTGCAAACGTATTGTGAATACTGGACGTGCGTTGTTGTAACAAAGTCATGTTGCAGTAATCAGTCTTCCAATAGTAGAGCTATCTAAAGAAGGAAATATTCAATGCACTGGGAACTAAAACAGTATAAGTGTATACAAAGCTACGTACATAGGTACGAAAATGCTCGCATCCGGCTATTCCTATATACTTGCACGAATACCTATACTTGTCTCATATAAGTATGAATATATGTCATATAAGTAAGTAATACTACATGATATTATGCATGTGTATAAAATCAAGGAGTCTCATGTGCACGTGTATGAATTTACGCATACACAACCATTACACGACCGTAGCCTCTCAGTCATTTAGCAATGAGGCCAGTATAAGCGCGTGCACTTACGTAGGTAAGCATGTAACCAGATATGTTCGCCAATTAAGTTCATAGAAGAGAAGAGAGGTTTATATCCCATTAATAGAACCAACAACTTGATCGAATTTGTGATAATTCTATTCATGGACCTTACAATGTAAGCAAGAAGGATTATGATTAGCTGATAATTTCCGCGCCAGAACTGCAGTTTAAGTGCCACATATATATGTGGAGTGCTTGAAAAAGTGAACCGATCCAAACCATTTTCAATAGCGTTCACCCTTGGACAGAAGCACGTCAGCGTACCAAATTATGTCAAAATATTTCAATAAATGCGGATGATAGCTTGAACACAAGAAAACAAGACGGACAGTCGGACAGATAAGAATCATTCTCTGAATCGATCGGTTATTAAAACCATAAGTGGCGTACGGTATAATTAAGACAATCCTCTAAATTCATGCTTATTTCTTAAACAAATGTCGTATATAATCAATTTGTCACACCCTACACAACTTGTGGTACAGAATATATTAAGTTGGTGCGGAAGTCTCACCAAAATATTTCAAAAATTGTAATCCGTAGTTTAAATATAATAATACATGGAGAGACATCAGACTGACAGGCGGAGAGACAGACTTAGATCGATCCAGAATAATTTTCTGAATAGATTTAATTAAAGACGAGCTTATCTTAAGCACTTCTGGATGTTACGTCCACGCAGGATATATTCTGCGTCATAAGTGACGTAGGGTCCATAACAGCGACTGAACAAAAAAATCACTGCAAACACCTTCACAATCTCTTAATACATTTAACCCATTAGCTTCAACATAGAAAGGCCATAGAGGTTAGAGAGTTTTTATTTGTACTCTACATTTGTGTTTGTGCAGCCGTAGGCAACATTAAGAAGAAGGGTTTAAGATAGACCGAACTTTTATTACACCGATCAATTCAGAATCATTTTCTAAGCCCGTCTGTCCGCCTGAAGTCTGTCCCTGTAAATTTGTGTTCAAGGCTGAGTAGTACTGTTTCGGCCTTCTAGATGGGATGTGAAAACTTTGGCCCGGTTGGAAAAATTTTTTGAACCCCCTTTACGCAAACTGAGTCTTTATATGATAAAAAGGTCGAATTTTTAATATCTCATTGTAAAAATTGGCAAAGAGATTTATCTTACCAAATTTGGACCACGTAGGTCTATATTTTGGATAGCACCTGATACAAGGATTCTCATNTCGTGAACTATATAAGTTACCCGCGACGTTTAAATGTTCTTCCCACTGCACACTAGTCAAAGATTTTATGCTGGCTGCTTACGTTTCACCCGTCAACGATAAAATCGCAGATGTTACGCCTCCCGCTTTGCGAAATCACAGAAATAACTGCAAGAAAATTTTTTATTCTATATTAGCTCTTGACAGCAGCAGCGGCATCACTTTTAAATCAGGATGTATTAAGCTTATGCGGACGTACGTAACAGTCAAAATAGCGTGGGATAGGCTCAGATTTTATTGTGCCGACCGATTCGCAATCAATTTCTGGATCTCTGCAAGCTGGATTGTCCGTCTAATGTCTATCCCTGTATTAATGTATCAATGTATTTATCTAGGGTTGCAATTTTTGAGATATTTTCATGAAATTTAGTACAATGACGTGTTTTCCACTAAACCACTTTCGACCACTTCCCATATAACGCTTTATTTTAGTGAATCGTTATAGAAAAAACAAATAAGAACATCACAGTCAAGCAAGGCCGACCATTAAATACCCTACACAAGTTGTCTAACACAATTCTTAATTTTATTATGGAACACAAAAATTATATCTTGTGGCGATTTTCGTCGAGCAATTCTGAAAATTACACTATCTACATATAACTTTATGCGGAGATATGTAACACGCAGAAGGGTGCAAGATCGACCCACTTTTTATTATACCGATCGATCCAGAATCTTTGTCTGAATTGATCTAAGCTTGTCTGTCCATCTGTCCGTCTGATATTTGTCCATGTAAATTTGTATTCAAGCTACAGGTATAGGGGCGTGTTTTCGCCCAAGGACCAACGCTATCGAAAATGGTTCGAATTGGTTCACTTTTTTAACCACTGCCCATATAACGTCCTATTCTAAAAAGTCGTTATATGGAAAAAAATTGCAATTTTCAAAATTTATCGGCAAAAGTGGCTAAGTAGTAGTACTTCGGTATTCTAAATTGGTAAGAAAATTTTGGATCGGCTGGGGTAATTTTTGAACTCCCTCTCAAAGTTCGTACGACAAAAAGGTATAATTTTCAATGATTCACTATGAAAATTATATCATGATAGTAATTTTACAAATTAAAAATGAACTCAATTGAACCCAATTGAACCATTTCAAACTATCTTTTGGATCCTGCCCTAATAAGGATTTTTAGGAAAATTGATTCCTTGCAGAGCCGAAAACTCTAAATTTTAACAAGTGGTGATGGAAATTGATCTCTACAAAATTTGGACCATCTACGCCAATTTTTGGATTCTGCCCTTTGTAAGGATTAAACTTATATTAGTTTAGGTTGCATTTTGAACCCGATTTCCTATTAATACGCACTTGAAAAATATGCCTTTATATAGAAACAAGATGTAATTTTTGTGTTCTATAATAAAAATAATAATTGTGTTAGACAATGTGGTGTAGGGTATTTCAAAGTCGGCTTTACCCGGCTATAATAAATTCTTACTTGTTTTTCACGTAATTATGTGCGCATGGAAGAAGCGTTTACCGCCATCTTTGCATTTGACATTCATACACTAATGAATTTGAATTTGTTCCAAATATCAAAGCGTTCACTGCACAATACAATGTGTCTTGATTTTCAATATTAATTATAGATCGATTTAAAAAATTGGAAGAAGTTGCCAAAAATTAATTAATTGCAAATTATTATCATAACTTATGATGCGTACGTATACACATGCATACAAATCAATATATATTAGGTTCGTGTCTTCGTTTGTAACACGGAAAAAGAATCTAAATTATTCTAAAATATGATAAAATTCAACATTTCATTATGTGACCAATCACTTAGAAAATGCCTCCTGCACACATTGCGCGTTGGCGGTGAAGGAGAAGTAAGGAAAGTGAAAGAGATAGGGAAGTAGTGCAATCGCCGACTAGCAATTTTAAGCCGATTTATCGATTGAGCACTTACTATAACTACGGGTTTAAGTCCACGATTTGGAACAATTTGAAATTTCTTTCTTTCTTAATTAGAAAACTATATATCAGATCTATATTTCCTAAATATATATATATATATATGAATTGTGCTACTTTTTGGATAAGAAATACATAAAAACTATCAAAAGAAATTAAGACGAAATCATACCACTTGTTCTGGCAGGGTATACTAAATTTGAGCGGATTTATGCAATATCCATAAGGAGTTGAGATATCGCTCTCTCTTTTATTATACCAATCGATTCAGATTTGATGTAAGCTTGTCTGTCTGTCTGTCCACATTGTATTCTTATATTCAACTGACAGTTCGCCATTTGTGAGATATATTGATAAAATTTGGTACATCGACGTGTTTTGGTCTAAGGACGAATGCGTTTGAAAATGAAATTTGAATCGGAGACCTTTCACGACCACTTCCCACTTAACGATTTTTTAAAACACGGCCCATACGACGCTTTATTTTGAAAACTCATTACAGGGACTTAATAGTGGATAGTGAATAAATAGTGGAGCATATTTAATGGCCGACCGAGGCCCACTATTCTTATTTGGTTAAATTTTGTTCTGCATAAAAAAAAAAGAAAATACGAAAGAGGTTTTATTCGCCTGGAGTCGAATTTCTTTATATAGAACACTAGCAACATGCTTCATGTCTGCACAAAAGCAGTACACAGTGCTTGTGGAATCAGCGGAGAAAGCTCGACATGTTTTTGTGCGTTAGAAAAGTATTCGCCTTCCCTCCAGCCACTTATTTTTCTCTTCTCCGGATCTTTTTCTCATTGTTGCTGCGTCTCTAAAGCAATGCACAACATTGCGGATCTTATGCACCGCACGACTCTTTCTGTTGACCAACGCAGAATGACTCTTGTAAGTTTTTGTAAAATCTCTTGTAAACCTTTACAATTAGCTTTACTTGATCAGATATGAGCTGTCGAGCTCAGTCGAGCCAACTGCTTTCTTAGATGGCTAACGATAATGGCTTTCCAGTGTCACCACACGCAAGGCATAAACTTCTTCGAATGCAATTCATTTTTCGTGATCTCCTAACCCATTTAGCTCTCACTCTCCAATTAACTGTACACCGCTAGCTTAAGTCTTCACAAATTTCTTAGGGTATGTCTCCTAATGATCACAGAAAAGAGAGGAAGAAGTATGGGACAAGGGGATAGAACAGCCACAGCTTGTTGTTTGTACGTCCAATTGACAATTGTTATGCCTTTACCGGCTGACCGCGACCAAAGCAAACTCTACTGCATTGCGATTTGAATCGGAGAACGTAGACTTGGTAGTCGCGATTCTTATCTACTTGCCTACTATGCGGATGAAATTAAATAAAATTCTTCCCAAATATCCGCAAATTTATCGAAACAGTTAATTGATTTTTATTAAAGTTAAAAGTTCGAAGTCTAGCATTGATTGGAGCCATGATTTAATTGATATTCATAGGAAAGGACTGACGGACGGTATTGTAACTTTCAAAAAACAAAACCTCGTTTACTACACTAAACTCAAGACAGAAAAAATTCAACAACAAATTATCCTTCGGGTGGAAAGGTTTGGACTCATTACACTTAATTTAAGTAAATCTGTGTTCACTGACTAATTAGCAATATATTGCATATGCGTTTTATTGACTCTGACGCATAATTCGCATATCGGACAGGTTTTTTTCCTGCTGAATATAAAAAAAAAAAAAGAAAAAAAAAAAACGTAAATAATTTCTGTGCCATGTGTCTATCAGCGCAACCATTGAAAAAAAAAAATTTTTTTTTTTAATGAAGAAAACATATGAAAAATCGTATTTAAATTATACACTTGTTCTCATGTTTAAAAATAACGATTGATTATATATTTCCATTAGAAGTGTTTTCATTCAAAAATATCTTTAACAAGAGGTAAAAGATTGAGTAAATTTTAATATATAATTAAAAAGCTTTTTATTATCAAAAAAAAAAAAGAAAGGAAAAAATTTATATTATTTTTTGTTTTTTTTTTAATTAAAATTTATATTATTTTTTATTTTTTATTTTTTTTTGTTGTATGTGTAGAGTGTGGGGTAATTAAGCCAACGTGATGGATGGCTTATTTATTTATTTATCCAATTATTAGTTACATTATATACATTCCAAGCAATGTAATGATTATACACTCTGAACATTTTATATGACTATTGATTAAATGAAAAAATATATATGTAAATATATGCTAGTTCTACGTTACGCACTATTACATATATTTCATAAAAGTGCTTCAACTTTCACAACCGAAGCTAAAGCTATCCTTCACGCTGTGAATCTTTTCCATAAAGAAAAACTCAAAACCGTCATTGGCCAGTTTGTCTATATTAAAAGCTATACGGAATCCTTCGACTTCGAGATGGAGTTCCAACAACAAATCGAGGAATATCATTACAACGCACGGTGAAAAAATTAAAATGCTTTGGTTACCAAATCATATCGGTTTACGGGGAAATGAGCAGGCTCGATCACGAGCGGCGAAGTATTCCACTTCCGCACCTCTAATTATGGATGATGTCATGGAAAAGTTGCGCATCTTCAAAGATATATGGGAAGAAAAGTTAAAGAGAAAATTACAGAACGATGTCTACCGTCCACCATCATCAGCACTACTCTTCTATTAACCCTCAATTAATTCCACCTTTATATCCAACAAATGTTGAGAAAATCAAGATCCGAACATTTTCGAGAAATCACTTTGGCCATACAATTGCAACTCACCAATGGATCTTGAAGAAGTCTTCCTTCCCAATCTGCAATTGTGGACAAATTCTCACTGTAAAGCACATTTTCTGTGACTTTGACTCTGTAACTTTTCCTTGGCTAGAAGTATTGCATTTGGAGCGACTAATACCTATGGGCATTCTACAATCAGCTACAGAACAGAATATCAACTACTACTAAGCTCAATATCTAATGTACTTTTATAAATTAGAGCCGATAGCCTGTGTTGCTAGTGCTCAATGGCTTTTTCTTGTAGTCTAAGAAGGGCTTTTCTTGTAGTCCAAAATTATAATAATAATAACAACAATAATAACAATAATAATAATAATAGTTTTTTTTTTTTTTTTGGTTTGTGACAGATGTTTGAAGAAGAACCTCTTATATGCATAGAGGTCAAGAATGAATGGTTTATTGTAGATCAGCCGCAATGCCAAGGCGTGGCAATCCAATTGGAGCCAGATGGTAATTCAGATGCTTTGTATGAAGGAATAGATTTAAAGTGAGTTCACTACGAGTGTAGTCAGTCCGATTCGAAGTTCAGAAAGAGAAAGCAAGATTTTGGGTGAGAGCGGAAAAGAGATAAAGTTAATGAATTGTTGTAGATACGAAAAAAGCAGAAGTTCAGTCTGATATTAGCCCATCTTTTGCATTTGAAGATGAAATGTTCAGTAGATTTCGGTATCGGGCATAGGTCGCCAATATTACTGTCAAGTACTCGGATCATTTTTAATTAGAGTTTTCATAGGTATGGCTTGGGCATAAGCCTGTAGAGGACTTTGATCCACCAAGACGAGAATAGTGAGTCCAGCAGGGCTTTAAAAGACATGGACGTATGTATTCCTCATTAAGTTCCCTGGTGATGATATTTCGGATTGAATGTGAAACTTCCGTCGACGAGTATTTCGCAGGGATATGATTCCATCATCAATTTGAGCTTCACGCTCACAGAAGTCATTTTTTTCGTTGAGACAGAAATCACAAAATACTTCTTTTTTTTAAGTTTTAATCATTCGAATTTTAGTATATAACAGACGGATGTCATGAAGATTCCATGCGAAGTGAACGCATTATTACTTTATAATGATGGTTGCGGACATCCAAGTATTGCAAGGGAAGTCTTAGTGCTCCAATGCCGAGCTTGGATACACTTCACATTTGCAAATTAATATCAATCAATAATCAATATAAATTTCGCTAAATGGCTTAGGGTACATGTCCCTAGTTCCTGGACAAACAAAACTCAAAAATGTTTTCATTCCAATGACTTTAATGCAAGCGAGTCAGTTTTTTATTTGTATGCTAACAAGGAAAACACTTAACTGTATGAAAGTTCTATTTGCAAACGTATTGTGAATACTGGACGTGCGTTGTTGTAACAAAGTCATGTTGCAGTAATCAGTCTTCCAATAGTAGAGCTATCTAAAGAAGGAAATATTCAATGCACTGGGAACTAAAACAGTATAAGTGTATACAAAGCTACGTACATAGGTACGAAAATGCTCGCATCCGGCTATTCCTATATACTTGCACGAATACCTATACTTGTCTCATATAAGTATGAATATATGTCATATAAGTAAGTAATACTACATGATATTATGCATGTGTATAAAATCAAGGAGTCTCATGTGCACGTGTATGAATTTACGCATACACAACCATTACACGACCGTAGCCTCTCAGTCATTTAGCAATGAGGCCAGTATAAGCGCGTGCACTTACGTAGGTAAGCATGTAACCAGATATGTTCGCCAATTAAGTTCATAGAAGAGAAGAGAGGTTTATATCCCATTAATACAATCAACAACTTGATCGAATTTGTGATAATTCTATTCATGGACCTTACAATGTAAGCAAGAAGGATTATGATTAGCTGATAATTTCCGCGCCANGTCACAGGCTTCTAATGTTATGCTTTTGAATAAAATGTTTTTCGTACCGTAACGGACGACGCGCCGTTTACACACACACGCTTCATATGAAAAAATTAGCTGATAAAAGCGAATCATTCGCGGTTCACTACACGATTCTCCACAATATATCAGCTAAAGCGACTGACTAATTTTCAATCACTCAAAACTGCAATTTGCTAGACCGCCCACCACGTAAACCGAAATGGAAATTATTAATGAAATTTTCTTATTTTTAGATCTGATGTGATTTTTAGAGGTCTTCGATGCACTCAAAAGTTAAAGTCACCTTAAAATAAAGTGTGCGATAGAAAATGCATTCAACATACGCAAGAGGATGTCAATTATCGGTAAAAAATCTTTCAAAAATCAATAAAAACAAGTAAGAAAATTAAATTCGGCCGAGACCGAATTTTCTATACCCATCACCGTTGTCATGAAAAAGACAAAAATAGAAGAACAAAATTTTTCTGCTTTATAATATGGACTGGGCGCAGTCAATTTTTTCTATTTTCAAAATAAGAGTCTTTGTGTGGGCGTTGTAGGCGTGTCCTTTGAAAACTTTTGCGTCAATTCCAAATTCTTTTGCAAACTTGTAGACGACATCTTCATTTTCGCTAACGTCAGAATGTTTATCATAACTACTACAAAGTTGTGCAAGCAGACAGATGGACAGAAGAACAGGCGAACATTGTAAGGCGCATTCCGACTTTGAAACTGGCCAAGAATTAGTCTGCTTTATGGGATTTTTGAAGTTTGTTTCTGCGCGTTATAAACGTATTGAAAAAACAATTCAATTTTGAAACACTATACTATTGCGGAGGCGTGGTCAATATTTTCGATTTTGCAGTGCATCTATACTGCAACATTGCCCATAGAATATTCGTTCAAATGTTTGCACATTTATTTGCTTTAGTTTATGAGTAATGAGCAAAAAACCAATTTTTCATTCCTTCTGACAAACAAAGGTGTTCTCTGTTTACGTGGTGCTGTGGGTGGGTCCTCCGACCGATTTGGCCCATTTTCAATATCAACTTGCGTGCAAGAATTTCCAATGTTAACGCCAAATTTAAAGTCGACGTTTACAAGAAACATTAAACAGACGGAAAGACGGTCAAACGGACAGACTGACATACGTAAATCGATTCAGAATAATGATGCTGATCAAGAATATATAGACTTTGTGGGATCTCTGATCACTTCTTTCTGGACGTTGCAAACGTTTTGACAAAATGTGTATAACCGCCATCCTTCGGTGATGGGTATAAGAAAAAGAACAAAAGTATATCGACACATACACTTACATTACTTTTGGACATTGTACGTAAAACTTTATGTTAAAATAATTTGTAAAAAAAAAAACGCCTCAGACAGATTCTTCTTAAAATATTTACTGAGCGATCTTTATAATAATGTCGCGACTAATTAAAGATTTTTAAAGTAAGAATTTCTTGTATTCAAGAAATCTATATGCATATCGCG